>NJRP01000002.1:2214881-2257941 GCA_003063835.1 Aphaenogaster floridana
CCGTGCAGAAAGTAATGAGGCCGTGCAGAAAGGAGATATTGCTGCACGGTTTCGAGTGAAAATTCCTCTGTGTGCAATTGGTTACTTTCCGCACAGAAAACACGCGCGTAATGGGCCATTTTCGGCGCACATGTGATATAAAATAATTTTGTTGTGTTTCGTATAACACATTTATGTCTTACATCTTATTAATATCCTATGTGCGCAGGGCCTAACGGGAACTGTTGCCAAAACTGTTAATATTTATTGTTTTCTTGTACTTTAGAGGGGGCGGTGTCGTGCTAGATTCGCGAAGTTAGCACATTTTTTTATTTTTGTTTTTTGCTATAAAAAATGCGGAATTTTTTTTATTTTTATAAGGAACTGTAGAACTATGAAAAGTGCTACTGGAACTCTAATTGTTTTTTTTATATTAGTAGAATGTCGTGCTAACTTCACAGATTTACTGGTGCATTCTAAATGCTGTCATATGTATATTACATCGCAGTAAAAGCATAATATCATATATGAGTCTTTGCGAATAAGAAATTCAACATACATGAGTCAACATTTTCTTTTATAAAATGTACGCCATATATTTCATTGATTTGATTCAAATATTATACTATTAGCGTATGCATTCGAATTCGTTATATCCCACACAGCATGCATATCCAAAAGACGTTCAGAAGATATCCCGAAGATATCCCATCGCCTGACGATGTCTTCGGGATATCTTCTGGACGTCATTTGGATATGCATGCTGTGTGGGATAGTTTGTTTCGAGAAGGTAAACTGATAATTTTTTTAATTTGGGAGGTCGTACTATAATCTTAAATTTAGATCCATCAATCTAGAATGAATATATAACGACATGATAATCAATAATTATACTTTCTTTAAATAAAAAGCTTTTATTGTAGTCTTTCGTGATATTTCGCGCAGGCATGTTCGCGACCGCGGAGACGGTTTTATTTTTGGCCTAATTGATCTTTGCGAGTTCGGCACACGGTTATTTCTCTCGAGAGAATATTCCCGTTCGGCATTTATGCGAAAGCGGGTGCGTACGTAAGGGAGCCGCCGCAATAAGACTTTATAAAGCGTGTGTATACATGCACGCGAAATTATCGTAGGAATTGCCAGTATGGGAGGCGGAAAATCAACAAAACACGAAGCGAGTCTCGACGAAGCGATACTATGTCGAATATCAAGCAGAACTCGGAAAATGACGAAGAAGATGAATGCAGAATGAATGCATGGTAGAACAGTCTGGAAAGAAAGAATTTCGCTTGAAAAATTGCCAACGAATTCGGGGAAAATAATCGTTCTTGAAAATAATATTTTCAAAAACTTTTTGATAAGAAGTTTATTGTTCAGTCTCATCTCATAAACATTTCACAGAAATTTCATTAAAAAATTAGTTCATAAAAATTTTAGATCAAATATATATTTTAATGCAAATTAAAACAATATGTAGTTTAGATATTTAAGTTAACATTTTCATATACTAGAATAGAGATAGAGAACAGATATTTAAATTATTAATATTAAACTTACTGCGTCTTATTCGAAATTTGAGGAACATTTACGATTTTTAACTTATTGTTATGCATGCATATTTTCGCCCTATAAGAGAATATGTGTAGGTTACACACGAGAATAGCGAGTTTTATTTGAAACTCTTTGGATCAAGAATATAAATGAATGTTATTGCAAAAAAACGATGATTATTGCAAAAAACTCAATTTTATTGTAAAATTAGTAACTTAACCAAATCAATAGTTTGTAAAATTAGCCTGCAACATTTTAGCGGATATAATTATCTTAATTTGTTTTACGAACATTTCTTTTGAATCTTATATAAAGAGATGATCAGTTTCGTCAGAGATGAATACTGCTGAATACGCTGAATTCTTTTCGCCGTGTTTTTACTCCGTCGTTTTCCAATATATAAGGCAACGACCAAACGAGCCGCTATGGCTGATAATTAAAATCGTCGAGCCAGCAGAATATGTCGGACGCGAACTCGTAAGAATTTTTTACTATGAACGACAGGCGAGTACTTATATGTTCAAGTTTTATTCCAATGGTCCAGACAATTTTACACGGAATTACATGAGATTCATAGGTAAGTAGCGTTTCATCAGATTAGTATAAGATTACAGATTTATCTATCGGTAGTTACGGAGTTGTTTATATAGAAAATTAATTTGCTGAACGCGAAAGAATTTTTAGAAACGTTGTTAAAGCCTTGTTGAACGGAATATTTTGAAAAATTCTGCTTACGTAGCTCACGTACATTACGAAGTACTCTCTTGGTTGTTGGTACATCCTGTGATGCATCGAATCCTAGCGCAAGTATTGACTACGTGACTGGGCACATTATGAGCGTGTTTTGATGCAAGAGCACGGCGATAGTAGCTCCTATTACACTGTATATCAGTGATAAATATGCTCGGGTAATGTTTTTGGTAATAAGAAAGCTATTTATCAAAGGAACGTCAATCAAACAAATATCAATCAAATTTTATATAAATAGCTTCAAGTTGTAAATGTATAATTCTCTTCATTTATGGAATATCTATCAACAAAAATTAGTGAAATTAATATTTATGATTGTTGCAGTAATACGCTTTGTAAATAATAATTCAAAAGTTTATACTTTTTGAATATATACATATATATATATATATATATATATATATATATATACATGCGCATAACATATATTTATATAAAATATAAAAAATTTTGTGAAAATTTTAACAGAATAACAGAATATTACTGCTTTGATTAATATCTATAATATTTTAATGAAATTTATTATGCGTCAAAATCTGAACTTAAATAGGACGAAGTTTAGCAGAAATTCACAGGCACAAATATAAAAATAGAAGAAATTACCAGATATATCGATAGCGAGAGATCGTGATTAGTTGTTCACTCGTTAATTTCGTCGGTGAAAAAGAATGATAAGATGAACGAAGAGATAAGCTTTTAACTCGAATGGAGCAAATCTGGTTGGTCAGTGGTTACATTCGACCACGAGGAATCGGAACCGATTCGACTTAATGAAAGGCTGAAGGAGGATAGAGACGCTGACGAGGCGCGTGCCAAGCTTTTCTAGGTATAGTTATTGCTCGCACATGGTTTTGCCAGTTTAGGATACCTGCATTCCTAATTTCAGAAAAAGAATTTTAACACGAGAAATTTGAGTGTGTAAATAGAAAGAGAGCATGTGATATTTAGATAGCAATCAACAATATTTAGCAATATTACAAGCTATTTCAAGACTATCTTTTCGCGGAAAATTTACTTCTGTATTTACTCTCGTATTCGTAATCCATTTTATGTTCAAAAAATTGCAAAAAGAATTGTTAGCGAATTCTTCGCTTGTTTTACACGTTTAGGAAAATGTAGGAATATAACGCAGCGCGAAGGAATCTCTCAGAAAAAATTGAAGCTCCGCTTCTTCGTTGAATCATGCTCAATCATCGCGAGCTTGCAGACAGTACCGTGCATCATTACAAAAAACTCCTCTGTTCTCGGGAGGATATAATAAAGTGACGTGTTACATCGCGCTTATCGTAATTAATAGTCGGTAGAATCATGCGGACGTAGCGTCACGAGGACAAGGCAGCGTGATTAATATCGGCCACCCGGTAGCTCAACGTTGATCTCGCGACAACGGCTCCGCGAAGCGTGCAGCAGTTTCTGGTGAGCAACTTTGGCTGGCCGCGAATCTTCCGTCGTTTGACGGATCTTTCTCTCTCTCTCTCCTTCCTTCTCTTTCTCTCTGTTTCTCTATCTCTTTCTCTGGCCATAGAGTGAAGTTCTCCAATGGAGAACAGGGAGACATCCGCACTGATGTTTGACAATGCGGAATATCTCGCGTCCCGAAGATAATTACATCCCTCTCTGCCGTATTATTGTTCGGGCTGGTCCATTGTTACCTGGCCCACCGTGGTACAATAGTCCTAGTGTATCAGGCCGGTTCTATTGTTTCGTAATTTACGCCGCGATTTTACGACTTTTTCACGCAGCGCAACCGTCTCCGCGGAATCGGGCTGTAAACAGCGGCGTCTCGATTACGCGCCGAGAGGTTCGTAAATCACGACGATCTTAGTTTCCTCGAGGTGTAAAACGAATCCTCTCGCGTTTGTCCTGGAGTTGGGAAAATCGGATCGGATATGTTTACCGAGCACTTTGCGATTTAAAATTATGAGATAGAAAGAGGGCTACTCTTGATTATTTATTTCGGATAATACGTGCTGAGTGATAGAAAAGTAAATCACGTAAACGATACTTCCATAGAGGAATAGAGTTATTATATCAGATCGATAGCGTTTATGGAACAGCGGAATAACAATGAAATATTTTTGCGGGACGGAAGATTTTTACTTTGCACTCCATCGACTCCACGTTCTTTTTCGTAAGGTAGCTGGGACAATATTAATATACGAGATCGCGATGTCGTCGTGGAGCAGTTTCTCTGCGAATCGATGACACGGAAAGAATACCGAGCGCGGAAGAGGGAAAGAACGAGAACCGTATTTCACCTCATATTTGCTGTCGATATGAAAACATACCGGCGACGTGTGTAACGTCGTGCGCACAAAGGGCATCGAAAAATTTCCCTACGTGCGTTCGCGCTGCTGAAATTTCGAAGAGTAGCGCTTTGCAAGATTTATCTACATCTGGTAGAAGCCCGCCAACGCGGGCATTTCATCCGGTATGGAGCACGTTGCAGCAACACGTAACTTACGCTACGTGACTGCAAAACGGCGTACTGTGCTTTAAACTTGTCTTCTTGATCGAATCACGTGAATTTTTGACGCGGGAAATTAAACCCCTGTATGAGTGCGAAACCGGGAAATCGCAGACCTCGAAAATATTTTGATTAAATGAGTTCGCCCTCGCTATTTCCGCGATATGATTTTTTATTCGGTCATCGTGTAATTGTTTCCGCGAAATAATCTTTTTATCTTTATAACATTATTGCTATGTGGAAACAGGGTGAAATTCTCTGGAGGAATGACATTTCAGTTATTGTTGAAAATTTTTATCATTTTTCCGTTAACATATACACTGCCACAAAATACAGATATTATGGTACATATCTCTTTCCTATAAATTTAAGAAAAGCGCACTTTTGTGAAAGTAAAGTACTTTGCGAATGTTATCAAGCGAAACACGGCAGATACAATGAAATTAGCTTGAGTCAAATTTTTCCAGAGAATTTTGTTATTGCAAAGTTATTTTTCTCCGAGAAAGCTATAAAAGTTATACTTTTTTATATTTCTTTAAATGTCTTTTGAACTATCGATCTTACAATTAACTGTATTTTGCTGTATGTCTGTATTCGATACGTCTTTGTTTCATACTATATAACATTTTATGTATTTCCATTTAAAGATTGTACATACATACATGCAATTTCTCATAAGATTAATATTTTATAAGATGATATTTTTCAATAAATTTAAATTTGTCCCTTGTAAAATAAAAATGTGTCATGTTTTTTATTCTAAAATTTTTTACAGTTCTTTTTGAACTATTAATATGCTAAAACTTTATCTTGTCGAGTCTCAAGTATTCGTTATACTTGGAAATAATGTTTCGAAAGTTCATGCTGTGCAACTACCTAAAGCCACAGGATTATATTCTTATCTTTGATATTTCATTTACAATGGCATTATGAAAATAAAAATATATTTCTCCGATACGTAAGTTTTTTGCTTATCTTCCTGCGCGACGCGCAACAAAGGATAAGCGGAAGTCAAAGAGTGGACCATGGACAACATGAGAGCGAAAGAATTTAATCCTCTCTTTACCGTTATCCTCCTTACCGAGCTTCTGTTAATATGATACCACAGACAAAGCATAATATCTTGAAGCACGTGAAAATTCGGTTGTACTCGAGGCAATGATGTGATAATACATGCAACAGAGTTCATGCAATTACTTATCACAAATATTTGCGTTAAATTAGATCTTGTTAATCTAAACAGTACATGAAGATATATTGTTAAAGATAAAATATATAACTATAAAATGTACATAATATCAAGTAATTTCTAGATAGAATAGTTAATAATTCCATTAAAAAATAATAAAGGGAAAAGGTAGCAATTCCCTCATTGAAATTTTTGCGCGGATATATGTGAGCAATTTAAAAAATACAAACAAAACGATATGCAGTTTATCTTTTTCATGTACAGTAAAACAAGCATGGAACGCGGGGCGAGAAAATGGAGTTTTCGCGAGACAACAAGGGAAAGCTATGCGGCGCAGCGGTTGTTCCAATTCGAGTTAGAATCTATGCGATACACCGCGCGCGCGATTAACTCTCGAAGCGAGCGAAAGGGGAGGACGCGCCGTTTCACGAGCCCATTATCTCGAGTCATCCGTGCTCGACGACAAAGGGTCGCCTCGATGCCGGAAATTAAAGAGCCTGTCGAGCGATCAAGAGAGAGGGAGAGGGAAAGAGAAAGAGGGAGAGAGAAAGAGTGGAAGAGAGGAGCGGCAGAATTCAGTCCGTGATTCCGCTAATAAGGCTTCGCCGGCAAAGTACACATCGACCCTGGATCTTATCAGAACTTGCGGGGCTCCCAGATGATCGAGCTGTCTCGGATTACCTCCCTCTGACATCGATCTAGGCCGGCCAGTAAACAACCGTTGTTGTTGTTGCTGCGGCTTGCAACCAACGATGACCCGCGTCGATCGCGCCTTTGTTTTTCCGGCGGAGCACAGTGATGTTCTCGGTCGGTTGCCTGCCATTAACGATCATGAGACTCGTGCAGGGCAGGTCTTTTTACGTATCTGTCCCGTGCGTTTTTTACTCCGGAAAAGAATCCCGGACGCTTCTCCTCACAAAACGAGAGGGAGAAGCATGACTGTTTGGCTTCCCTTTAGAAGCCAGCCTTTTGTTTGGCGTAAAATGACGTTTAAATGAATAGGTTTCTTAAAATTAATGTTTAAAAAATGTTTTTAGATTGATGATAAATAATGCATAATTTGGAGTAACCAAGATCTTTTGATAAGATCCATATACCAACGTGGAAAAGTTTAACGAAAAAGTTCAGTTACGGTTACAGGATATTAATTCTAATTGAGCATGTGTGTATACGTGATAAAGCAGAACATATAGCCTACAATAATAATAAACATTTCTTTTGTTAGAGTTAAATAAGGGATTATCGAATTCCGATATATACTATTTTTTTGTTATGTAACATATAAATCGTTTTTATTAATGCATCTTGTATATGGTTTACCATATTTAAACGTTAAATCTGGATGTAAATTTATTGAAATTGTCTGAACACGACCAAAACAAATTGCATGAATTTTTACAAACGGTCATAGATAATCATTTTGTTTGTAAAATATGTTTTGCATGTGGACAATTGCGAGATAAAAGTTTCTACTATACAATTCCTCAATATCTGTGAATGAAAAAATATTATACATGTACAAAAAGATATGGATATAACTCGTACAAACTAATGCAAATCACAACTTTATATCATAGTAGCACAGTACTATCATATAGAGAAATCCGAGGGGTAAACCGCTGACCAAAATTGTGTACACCAATGCCCAAAATTGGGCATTACTAAGTACACAAAGTACACTAAAAGTACACAATTTTTGGGCATTGCTAGTGAATTTTTTGTGTAATGCCCACTAATGTGCCCTAGTAATGCCCACTAATGCCCCAAATCTGTACACCGCAATGCCCTCAGCGGTTTACCCCTCGGAGAAATCTGTCTGAAATTTTAATGATTAAACTTATATTTTATAGATTAAAAATATAAAAGAAAAAAAAGCTATGTAGAGAGATTTGATAATCTAACAATATATTATTAATGCGGCCCCTAGAACATGTGCTTTCAAAATTGTGTCATTAAAGTTCCAATATTGTGTGCACATTTTTATAGTCAACGAAAAGTATTAGATTTAACCTTAGAAGACAAAACTGAATTTGCTGAGCTTCAAAGACAAAAGTAGGGTGGTACGGCACCCCAAACTTCTTGGGTGTCTCAATCCTTTCTATCAGCAGTAAATTAATAGTTAAATAATGCATTTTCTTCGATTTTTAATGAGGAAAACGATTATGTATATAACATGTTGTATATAACATGTCGTTTTTTTAATTATGGTATGAGTGCGGACCCGAAAGTGTACTGGATACTTCAGAAACGTAGTTTGAATTTCGTTTGGGGTGACAAGAAACCCCACATTTGCCTTCTAGGGATAATAGAGTGACAGTAATTAAAGTAAATATTATGCTAAATTATTTTCAGGAAAAGAATAGTCATCTAACTTAATATTTATTTTGTATTATACAAGCAATTTTAAAACGCATATTTCTTACATATTTAAAATGAAATATTTATATATTGTATTTTATAAAAATAATATGCATTTTTATAATATTTAGTGTTAAATTTTTTTACTATATAAACTTGCATTTATCTTTAAATAAAATGTATAAACTTCACGTTGTAATTAAAAGCGTTCCGAAAGACCAAAAAGCCTTGGAGTATGTATAAGGTAGATTGTAGAACAATAAATTCTGACGACGTCTATGAGTACGGTGGGAACTATCGAAATTTTCAGACTGCCGAGTATCGTCAATTTAAGCAAATTTTTCATGAGAACGGCCCGCCAACCTTAACGAATACATTTCGTCCATTATAACCCGCGGCACGAACCGTAAGAATGGCACTTTCAGATCGGATACAATGGTCTATCGTAGGCGTTCCGTGTCTGTGAAACGAGTTTTCAACTCGCTCCCGAACTCGTTTTCATAGCATATTACATTATAGTATATAGTTTATATTCATGCATATCTAGTACTCGCTTTCATTTTATTATTATCACTTACGCTATGCCATTGAAGTTAAAATTAACCTTATTTTTTATCCTTCTTCCTATTTCATCTTTTTAGTTTTACCATTTACTACATTGTTTAAAACTAGATATATTTCTATTAAAAATTCCGAATTACATACGACGTGAATAGCTTAGATATTTATTACGAATTTTGTACTACCAAGAATGGAGAAGTGTGGAAGCACCAAGACTATAATTGTATAAGTTTCTAAATCTCAAACACATGGATAGAGTTATTTTCCTGTGAGATTCACTTCTACGACAGCATTTAACTTTCATAGTGATCCCACGTGGATGTCAATAAACGCCAACATTATGTCAAAGGAGAGTCAATGATGGCGGAACTCCATAGAGAATACGATGAGGTATCATTCGCCTAACGAGCATGAACGCGAGGGAAACTTCCTTGAAGCGTTCTTCGTTACTGTTGAAGAGTTCTCCATGTTGATACCACGAAGTTCGATGCCGCCTATAATCTCACGTCAAAAGTTCATCGACGCGTAGATCTAACTCTGTATATATAACCTGCTACATTTTAATAATACATTAATCGACAACGAGAGATGTAAATTGCGGCTGCATACGCTGCGTACGCGTATACGCCAATGCCTTCAACATATCGGAAACCATTAAAAGTTGGACCGTAAAAAAGGAAGTGTAAATTTCGCTGCGTTGCTGTAGCCTTGTTTCACACGAGGCATTATAGGAAGAATGAAGAAACCAATGTGTAGTGTACTATTATTCTTCACTCAAATCAGATTGGCTTTAATCTTCTGTAGTTTAAAACACTTAAGAATGATTTTGAGAATAAATGTAAAATAATACATATTATTGCACGAAAATTTGTTATTGGAAGAAAAAATTTATTTTTCTTCATTTCATGGATGACATGAGAATATACTGCTCAGCTGTCAGCTTTTAAACTACATAAATTATTAAATATATAAATAAATACTCTCTCTCTCTCTCGTATTTATAAAAATTTTATATCAGTTTTTTAAATAGATATAATTTTATATTTTTTAAATCTATGTAAGCAGAGAGTGAGCGGATAGTCTCACAATCAGTATTAAGGATTAAATTTGTCATTGATCGTCCAGCACGTAGAAAGATGGAGGTTAAATCTCCAAGTCCGGAAGATTTCAAGATGTGAACACGTAATGGTTATGAATTCTAGTTTAAAAATCTTTAAATTTAAGAATCGCAGCGGATCTCGTAAGATTCGAAGGATGTCCGACTTGAAACATTTAACGGAAGACTAATCAATTTAACTTTCGTTAATTACAATTCCGAAAATTCGCCTAGAGAGATTATTCTCTCCGCTTTCATGTAACAATTTAAATGAGGCATGAAAACGATTAATTTTAGCGTTATGAATATAACGCGACTATTGGGTATGACAACGTGACGCGGTACAACTCGCCTCTTTTGGCCGCGGATTATTCCGATGTTCGATTATGCTCGACAGGACTCGCGAAACGTATTGAAAGTCCAACGAACCATTGTGCGATCCTGATGACATTGCCGACCGATTACAATGTTCTGTCAGCGATTTTCGGGCCGCCATTAACCTGCCGGAAAGTCCGCGCCGCTGTTAACACGGTCGGATGAATCGGGCGGCGCGTCAAACGCAGATCGTACAAGTATGGCAAACACGTTCGCGCGTGTGCGCGCTCGCCTCCGTAATTGAATTATCGGACAAGCCACTGTAGTCCATATGTCGAATGATGATCCCGACGATAGTCAAATGCGTTAACGTGGCCGTGCCACGTTCTCGGGACACGAACGTTATATTTTAGCCGCGACGAATAAATTATAGCCCCTTTATGTCGTTAGATCGTTTTAGATTATCAAATTATTTATATCACGTTATATCGCGTTTTATTATTATCACATTTAATTTTTATTCGATGTCATACTGACCTGAGATCTGTATTTTTATACACATAACCATTACTTAAATTTTGTCTTATGAGATGAATAAAGATTGGCTGGAAAAGTATAAAAATTTGTAAGCCTGACTGTCCGGCAATCCAAAATTATAAGCAGTAGTTATTAAATCAATAAATCTGAATAAGAATATTTAGACAAGTTTACGAGATTTAAGTAACATAAAACGTAATACGAAAAGAATAAATACATGGCGTAATATATTAAAGTCTCTTTAGATAATACTAAAAAAGGAATACAAAATTGAATGAATAGCACAATCGAGGCGATATGAATTTTTAATTACTTTGAAATGTTTTCAATTAGTTTGATTGAGCAGATTGAGATGATTTAAAACAATAGGTAGTTTCCGTGAAAACAGATCTTGCGTAATCTTGTACTTTAAAATCCTCAATTCAATTCTCTTGATAAGCTTTTATACAGTATCAATGATGCATTAATATTCACTAAACGGTAGTAATTAATAATTAATCACTTAATTGCAAATGTTTCATATTCTGTATATTGAATCTGGCAATAGAAACGTTTAAGAAATTCTATGAATTGTAACAATTAAAAAAATTGTATTAGGGAAACATTCCTTGTATATTTTGATCAATAATTATAATCACAATTAATATTTCGATATTAAATTTTTTATACAATGGACAAATAAATATCAGAAATATTCATGATGTAAATATTTATTATTCTCATCATCTAGTATCACAATAATGATTAAAATAAAGTATGAGAAAATGTCCTTATTAATTATTTTGGAAATAAATTTAATGCAATAGAAGTTTCCGCGACATTCTCTATATTGGGTTATTATTACGCGATAAAATATGAAAGAAAATTCAATGAATTCAAGATAAAACAAAATTCACGCGAAATAATTCGCAATAATACATTGTAAATGAAGTAATATGATTTACATTCGATGTAAATGGACCAGTAGTATCATGTATTATGTATTTACTTCGAAAAGAGAGCGCAGTACGGTCGAAATGCAGACATATGAAAAAGACGTGACGTTATACATTTCATAAAGTCATACACGGATTTCTCGTTTTCGAATGTCGCTAGCAGCATAAAGAGCTTTACGATAAATTTTCGCCGTTTCGGACCATCGCGTACACAAGTATAAACGATAGTACAGACGTGCAAAGACGCGCTCGCAGCATGTCCTAAAGATGTTGATTTGTGCTCTTTCTACCACGAACGGAATACCAAATTCGAGATAAAGCAATTTCGAACGAAACTTTGTCTCAATGTAGATCGTTAGGAATCGATTTTTATTCATATTTTATATGTTTAGGATTTTAACTCTTTGCCGACGGGGAGCATGTTTACATATGCTCTCCACTTATATTTCAGAAACTATTAATCCGATTTTTATGATACTTGAAATACCTACAGAAGTTTTTTGTAAATTTCAAATTTTTTACTACAAAATTGAAGAGGGTTATTATCAAAAAAACTTCTGTATTTCAAGTTTAAAAATCGGGCTAATAGTTTCTGAAATATAAACGGAGAGAGCATGCTCCTCGTCCGCAAAGGGTTAACCACATATATTTGCAGAAAATTATATTTTACTTTGTTGCAGCTGATAATTTTTTAGTTCTTTATACGCGAATGCTGTATAGATACATCTAGCTGGAATTAAAAACTTCGTAACTTTCTTCTTGCGTCTTGTTGTACATGCAATAGTTGCCGCGAAAACAAATCGTGCGACATGTAGTTGTTCTAAAGGTGATAAGGTCTACGGAACCACGCGCTAATTTCGAGCCGACAGTTCCATAATCGGCCGACCATGGTAGGCTAAGTTAACACAACCCGTACATGCGGCTTCCTCTCAAGAAACTTTCCAATTTCGCAACATTGCGAGGACGGGCCACAGCCCATAGCGTGTGTTACGGAACTCCTACGATACGTCCTGCCGAGCTTAATCCTACTTTTCTCTGCGCCCCGTCGCGCTTTCCAGAATAGGTAGGTTCTCCGATGCACCCCGTCGCGTCCGAGGGCGTCGTTGCAGTATCCACGCGTCCCGTAATATTGGCTGTATATCACGATTATATCCGGAAGGCCGTCCGATACGTCGGGCTTGCTATGATACTACATATCCCCTTCGACGGTTTTATGCACGCCGTTAGCGAAGCGACGGTCCATTTTCCTTGCACGCTCCTTTTTCCACTAGAACCGGAGAATGGCATTTCTTATCGCGTCTATGCACCGCGTGTCCCCACGATCGTGACCTCTGTCCAATTTCGGGCATACTTTAGTTGCGAATCGATTTGCCTGAAAAATCGTAGTAACTCCAACAGAAAAATTTTAGAATAGATGCTACTGTAGAAAGAATGACATTATTTTATTTTTTATTTATGATATGTAATTTTAATTTATACAGATCTGAAAATTGAGGAATAATTTACTGTTTCCTAATCAGTCCAATGACACGTTTCTCTCTTTTTCTCTTTATGGTTATGAATACTAATTTTTTAAATATTGTATTCCACTAGGTAGTAAATAGTTTCGTTATTTTATTATCTAATTATATTTGTGGGGTTTATATATATATATATAATGTTCCTTCCCGTGGTGTCAGGATGGGAGGTGGGGGAAGAGAACACATTTCACAATTTAGGAGGATATATCAACTTTAATATTGTTCGGTACTATATGTTACCAATGATTTTATTAATTACCGGAAGGCCACGACGCGTTACATGGCTCTACGCGTGAGCCTCGCTTCTCGACTCGCATAAGGCGGCGCCAGACGACATGGCAAATGTACGCCAACGTCGTTGGCGAATGCATTGGTTACCAATGCTGGGCCAATATTGGCTATATATGCATATGCAATACGATTGATATCCACATGATATCCATTGATATCCATTGATATACATTGGTAGCCATTCGCCAATGTTGGCGTACATTTGCCATGTTGTCTGGCGCCGCCTTAAGACAATGGGCATGTTCAAGCCGACAAAGCATATTACTTATAAGCGTCGTCTACAATACGTGGAGTAAGCGTGGAGTAAGAAGTAAGAGTAAGAGGGAACCAATCATAGGCGCTGGAGTAAGGGCATGAGCGAATTAAATTTATTTTATTTCCTACTCCTACTCTTACTCTTACGCTTACTTCTATTGTAAACCACGCAATAGATTCAATCAATCGCATTCAATTGCTCGGCGAGCAAACTAGTAGCTTTGTCCGGCTTGAACACGGCCACTGACTGGGACCCCGAAGTTCGCGGGGTCCGCGCCTAGTTCGCGGGGTGGCTCGCGGAGCCAATCTCAAAAGTCGGGAAACATACGATTCTTACTACCGAATATACTTATCGAATTTTCCGGGATCTTTCCTGTCGCGACTTGTTATTTTCCCGACGCTCGAAAACATAACGGTTTCTCAATCTTTCTAATAAGCGACGATCAAACTGAAATGTAACGGCTTCTATATGCCGACAACGAAAATATGCCTACATTTTGGAGAACTTAATTTGAGTTATAATAACTTTATTATACATATGCAAATATTCTAATAAATATCAATAGTCAAGAATAAGCAACCGTAAAACTGAAATAATGCTAATTCTTTCCAATTTTGACTGAAATAAATAATAGATTAACAAACGGTACTTGAAATAATTCAAAACGGCATTATAAAAGTTTTTTATGTATGATGCATTAGAAATCTTAATTTCTTGAAAGCACGTGATTGGTTTTTGGAACTTGCTCATGCTGTATTATACAGATTTATTTAGAACTCAACAACAACGTTATTGTGGTGGCGACTTATATTCCGCACTGATATTCCCTCGCACCTCCGGAAGGAAAAGACCGAAACGCATCGAGCGGCATATTCAGTCCCGCGATAACGGAACGCGGATAATGCACTGGAAAATCGGGCCTGCATCGGCACAAACCGATCGGAAAAACGTACTTCCGGCGACGAAATATGAGGGTAGGGGGTATCCGATATCGTTGGTTGAGGAACAATACGACGTGAACGCAATGAAATAATTTTCACGTGGCACACGTTATGTCAAAAACGCAACTGCGTCTGTGGAGCTTATCGGATCGCAATGAAAAATGTAAATGACGCGCGAGCTGCGAATGGATTTAGGATGAATCACGAGGAAAAAGTTTCGGGGCTTTTTAAAGAGATAATACGGCTCGGCAATGTGGGTCACGGCGCGGTATTATTGCTCCGGATATCTTTTTATACACACCACGGGAGATATAGCCATTAAATTTAATATATCACGCGCTCATGTTTTCTCTTTTTTTCCGCCAACTTATCGACTGCCGCGTCGAATTTGAGGCATGATACTGCGAGAAAAATAAACAACGAAGGGAGGGGGGGGAAGAAACATTTATTAATATTTTGTAATTTAGTAGATTTTTAAAAATATATAATAATTATAAACAATACTGGGATATTAATAAGCAGTTAAGCAGAAACGCAAATGTTTGCTGTACAACAGCTGTAAAAAATTCATGTTATTTTTAATTTGACCTTAATTTAGTTGGAAATGAAACGTAAATTTAAAATAAATCGTTTCCTTGATATACAAAACAATGTTTGAAGTTAAATCAAGCAAGTCAGCGTGAACAAGCACGAACAAACAACTTGCTTCAATGAGCACGAACGGCACTACCAATACGGCGCGGCGGCAGTTGTTCATTCACATTTGTTTGCGCTCACTTGCTCGATCGGGAGCTTTACATTATTTTGCAGTCTTCATTATATTTTTGTTGTGTGCAATCTGTTTGGATTACATTATGGCGAATCTATAATATCGACAAATATCATGCTGTTTTGACCGTCGTTATACGTTCAATGCCGTTCTCACCCACGAACTCCGTGGAAATAGGAGCGAGCGGATGCATGCATACAGCATGAATGTGCAACGATGCGGCAGCTGTGAAGGATGAAGTAATGCAACGGCGATATAGCGCGGCGTGCAGCAGGATATGTGGCGGCCACGATGCGCCGTGCATACAGGTTTTCATGCGATAAGAAACCTACATTTTAGTCGTGATTGAATGCAACCGCTGCCTCGAGTTAAAGGAAACATGGTAGCTGCCACGTACGCGCATATATATGTATATATATGTATATGTGTGTGTACGTGTGGATGGGTGGGTGGGCGCATCTCCCGCAGGTACACGGACGCAACTGCAGGTCTATTTGCATCTTCTCGAAAATTGGATACGCTTTACAGAGCGCGCGAGCTTAAAGCGTGGCCTCGGAAGCCTTCCTAGCCCGCCAGCGATAAAGTATCATGAGAAACGCGTCTCGCGGAGCACAAATCGAATCTTGCGGTCGGTTATGAAATAGGGCGCATCGGAAATGCGGAATAACATACTAGGGCGATGTTTAACATTTCGCACACCTGACGGATAACTGCACTACCCACCGCGGTTGGAGCAAGACCGCCGAATTTCACTTCGTTGTTCGACTTTAAGATTCACCACAATAAGCAAAGATTTCGTCCCAATAATTATAATGCAACAATTAAAATGTACCTCTTAAAATACATAGATAGTTAAATGATTATTACATTTTTTAGTACTCTAATACGGTGTTGGTTAACCAGATCTCGCGCTGTTTTTGTCGTTTTTGCAGTTTTATAATTTTTAAGCGGGAACAGTTTTCGCGTCGCGTTTTTTTTCTTCACGTATTGGGCGCAAAGCCAGCGAAAGTTCGCACAGTCTGCACAACGGTGGTAATGCGGCGCGTAAGATAAATAAAGAGGGAAAGGCAAGAGAGGGTAGTTCTCAACGGTTGGTACATTGTAGAGAAATGGAGAGGGAATTCTTTGGCGTATCTCCATGCCAGAGAGACGGCAGTGGATGAATCGGCCTCACGTACACACAGCACTGCACGGCTCTCGCCGAGCATTTCGACGCCGACTATGAAGGGAAATTCCTCCGGTTTCTTTTGACTGAAACAAGCGGTCCGTAATAGAGTTGTTGTTCTATGCAACCTACGCATCGTTCTGAGAGATACTTCTTAACCCCTGCGATACGTTCCGCGACGAAACTCTCGGATAGGCTGACAGGCGTGAATAAAAAAACGCAAAAGTCTGCTTAATAACGTCATTTCTCATTTAAGCACGCGGTTGCTGAGCAGTGCTTTTTAAAAGGCGCTATATGCGAGAAATAAATGCGAGTTCCCGAACTCGATTTTATATTTTGCTGAAAAAGGCTGACCTAGGCAACAACAGATTCTTTTTCGTTCGTTTCGATCGTCATTATTGGACTTCCAATCATATTTTAAAATATGATTGGAAATCTGGAATATAGTTTCACACCATTATAATTTTATGATTTATTAGAGATTCTTTTTTTTGTATCATCGAGAAAGAAAAAGAGAGAGTAGAAGAAAGAAAATCATTTATTTAAAAAATAATATTTGTTTTTATTACTTTCAATATAATAAAATAGCTAGGTTTTTTCATTCTCAATATTTGCTACAAATATAACAATACGTATAAATGATGAGTTTGTAATATAATTTAATCAAATATTTCTGAAACAGTAGTTGGATGCATAATTATTTCTGGGGGAATGATAAATACGCGTCAAAGGATATCTTTTTTCAAAACAAACTTATCATAATTATTATTACTTATTGTAGAATGCAATTAAAGATGGGACAACTTTTATTATAGGACATTTTTTGAGAATTTGAGTCATCACATTTAATTTTTCTTCGAGAAATTTGCAGAAATTTATTCGTCGATCGTTACTTTGCTGAAGCAAGGACTAAAGCTCTCGATCGACTCGGTCCTTAAATCAAAGGTTTACACAAAGCTTAGGCAAGTACGGGCGCCGTACTCTGCTCGATGTTCATACCAGTCTAGAAACGCGTATAATCATTTTACATCTGCACGGCTCCATTTTGCTAATGCTGCGCTAGTTTATGACGTAATGTATGGTAAGCTGCGCAATTATTGGCCCTCGGATCAGTCGCCGTTCTTCTTCTCGCTGCCCTCTGCAGCGGAGTGCAGATGTTTTCCGGGCTAATTCGATGCAGCTACCCAATTTTCTCGGTCAATTCTCGCATCGCATTTGTTTTCCGTTCCTTCCGTTTTACGAACAAGTATTTTTTTTTTAATACGCACGACTGTTGCACCCTACGACGATTTAGCGTGATTATGCGATACATTAGTAGTCTAGAGTTTGACAAGCTAATTGATTTAACAAATTCAGTTAATTGGATAAAAATTTTTGCAACTCGCGTAATTATGAAAAGCGTTGGATAATAAAGTATTAATTGAGAATAATGAAAAATTATTGGATATATAAATCAGTATTTAATGAAAGAAATATACGAGTAGAAATAAACTATTCATATATATATATACGAATTCATATACGAGTAGAAATAAACTATTTATTTCACATATATGATTTACACATGAAGCGAAAAATCATGTTTCCTTTGACTACACTGCATCCGTTCAATGCATTCTATATAATAATTATATATTTTAATATAATATTAACATTAATACGTTATTGATAACTGGATTGCTTTGAAGATTATTAAAAAAATAAGAAGCCGCGAAAGCACAATTAATGGAAAACCGCATATGTTGCAAATGATATTACCTTTTGCGTCATTGTAACGTTTGTTGGCTTGGTCTGTACACGCGCTCGCGTTTGACATTCGCCAGTTAATCACCAACTCGCAAGTCAATTAACGCGATTAATTCGTGCGCCCGTTAAACGCCTCTTCCTGCGTGACACTTCGTCATTGGCACTCGCACTCAGAGCTTCGCGTCCTACCGGAACGCGTCGCCATTCATGCGCCCGATAGAATGGGCGCAGGAAATATGGAATTTCAGATGTCGATTTTACACGTGGCAGATTCAGTCACAGTGTCAAAACCTATTCATGCTTACGCGTAAGCGAGCGGCACCGACTGGTGCGGCGGTGCTGGGGGAACAGTGTGATTCTTCAAAAGGATTTCGCCCTGGGAAATCAAACGGAGTCTCTGAAATAAATTCACGTTCCTCGTCTGGTAGAGACCAAATTTTTTCTACATTTTTTCTTTCTTGTTTTTTCCCCTCTTTGGCGTCCAGCGAGCATGAGGCAAGTCGGCAAACGTCTGATTGCACTTTGCATTTAATTTGCGAAAGAGACATTGATTACGAAAGCCCTTAGTTTACACGCGTTTATATATTTTTTTATATGTATAATAACAGTATATATATAATATTAAAAATTACACAGTGAATCTATATACCGATATACCCTTTTCTATTTCATTTATTATCGTATAAAAACGATATTAATTAATTGTGTAATAGAATGATAAATACAGAGAAAGAAGCGTAAGTATGCGTGGGAAAATTTTCGCTAATATAATTTAATATTAACTAAAAATGTCTGCTATTATAAGAGATTAATCCGGAAGCTTGTAACGAACTATACGAATTCTGTCGGACCGACTTAAAATTTAAGAAGAAAAGAATCCCCTCTTCAATCGAATTATGCTTTCGACAATCACGAATTTTACATTTATGAATGTTTTCGAGAGCGTAATCCACGCCAATGTGGAGGATTCATTGCAATGGTCTTTAATGCGTTTTATGACTCTCTGTCGGGTTCGCTAGAAAGCTTTCCTCAGAGTGAATTTAATAAATCGATGGCGCTAGTTTACACATTCGAGCTTTCGCATTAAAAATTTATATTTGGCAATACCTAAAACACACATGTGAAATACATATTAGCTCGAGAAAATGCTAGTTTTAATCTTTAGCGTATACTACATGTATAAACAATACATGTAGTATAAACAATACATGCACCGAAATTATAATAAAATTGAATAGAACGATCAATATTGTTGAACAAAAACAATGTAATAATTTTCCAATGGTAAAATCAATATTTATTACAAATTATCTAAAAAGAAATTCTTATTTTATTGATCTTAAAATTGTTATGAAATACTGATTATTAATTTTGAAGTGAAGGAGAGAAATATTTATAAGGTTTACACTTTTTTAAAGATCCACAATAATATAGGAAAATATGAGCAAGGTTCTCCGCGATCAATTAATTCTTGAAACCCTGAACAACATGTTTCTTACTTTGAAACTACTTTACTAACGATACATCACTTGAATCATCGATCACTTGTGTTAAGAAACACTTCTGTTCGAGATTCTTTTTGCTTAAAAGTCGATATATTACGGAATATATCGAGTGATAAATAAACTAACAAGGCACGGCAAAGTATATAAAGTAACCAGGAAATTGAATATAGATATAGTATATCGATCCAAGTTGCATTTAACGTTAAAATCCGTTTGACATTTTGGTTTTCTAAATTCCTATTCTTATTTCTACTTAACGTACAGTTGTAGATCTTTATATGATTATTTAATTATATGATACTTTTCTATTATGAATATTGTATTGTGTGGTAAAAACACAGGCTTGAATACAGATTTTAAAATAAAATGAAATAATTTTTAATCTTTAACATATTATAATTAATTAATTATAAACTACAAATATAACATATAGTCTTCCGCCAGTAAATAGATAACATTCAAAGTAAATAATATTCGACACAACTGGCTAAATAGATTAATTAGAAATATTCTTACTACGTTAGCCATAGGTTAACCATAGGTTTTGGTTCATTTAACGAGTAGAATTTTTTAATAATATTTGATGCTAATAAGCATCTATAAGATCTTCTTTTCCCCGAAAACTGTAAAGAAATTATTGCGAAAAATATTACCTCAACCAGGATTTGAACCTGGACCTCCCTACACTTCGGGCGGGCGTCGTACCAATTCGACCACCGAGGCATGTGATAATATTTGTCGCAATAACATATATATATATATATATATATTAAATGAACCTCTTGAGATGATACACCTTTATTTAAGTCGAAGGTGTTGTATAAATTACAAATAACGTAGTCTTCCGTTCTGCTCGTTAAATGAACCAAAACCTGTGGTCGCTAACGTAGTAAGAATATTTCTAATTAATCTATTTAGCCAGTTGTTGTCGAATATTATTTACTTTGAATGTTATCTATTTACTGGCGGAAGACTATACGTTATTTGTAGTTTATACAACACCTTCGACTTAAATAAAGGTGTATCATCTCAAGAGGTTCATTTAATATTATATATATGTTATTGCGACAAATATTATCACATGTCTCGGTGGTCGAACTGGTACGACGCCCGCCCGGAGTGTAGGGAGGTCCAGGTTCAAATCCTGGCTGAGGTAATATTTGTCGCAATAATTTCTTTACAGTTTTCGGGGAAGGGAAGATTTTATAGATGCTTATTAGCATCAAATATTATTAAAAAATTCTGCTCGTTAAATGAACCAAAACCTGTGGTCGCTAACGTAGTAAGAATATTTCTAATTAATCTAATTAATTTTAGTTATACGTGCTTTATAATTAATTATTAATTAGTTACACGTACTTTATAATTAACTAAATTAGTTACGCGTGCTTTATTTGTGTGATGGCTTTTTCTACTGAAATTTTTCAAGTAGGGAAAGACCCAAGACTCATTTGTCAGATGAGGAGATGTTCTTGGATATATATTTTACATGAATTTTCATCATTGCACTAATCAGAGGAACAGATGCCGAGATTTAACAAGATTCCAAAACAATTTGTATAAAAATCGCCTGTTTTTTTAAAACGTCTAGAATACTGAAATTTGAGAATCACTGCGGTACCACTGCGTTGACACGTTCTTAACTCACCGAGAAGTCGCCGACCGTCGCGACGCGCGCGCACCGATACTTCCGAACTTCGGGGATCTTAACGATGAGTATTTTTATACTGTCATAACCTCGGATAACAAGTTCCCGGTTTCGCCGAGAGCCGTAGCTATAATTCAATGTCGGAGGCCGGCGGGGGCCGTCTCTTGAGGCTCTATATCAACTTCCCGGACAGCCTAACTCCTACGCCGCCTGCCCGTCTGTACCCCTTGCGCCGTCCGCGTGCGGCGCATGTTCGGGGGGGTACGGTTTACCCCTTCATACATACGTAAGACACGGCCGACCACCGAGATTACGACGTTCTTTTATTTATAAC
Organism: Aphaenogaster floridana; assembly: GCA_003063835.1. Classification (NCBI taxonomy): domain Eukaryota; kingdom Metazoa; phylum Arthropoda; class Insecta; order Hymenoptera; family Formicidae; genus Aphaenogaster; species Aphaenogaster floridana. The sequence goes on from NJRP01000002.1 coordinate 2,236,795, forward strand.
GTCTCGGTGAAGCACGTTATGGACGACGCGACCGGGGATTCGACTTCGAGAACGCGCTGCGTCGTCTTCCACCAGTCGATACGACGGACACGGATAAGAGCATGATCAATCGTTAACGCAGTACGTCTCGTTAACTACGAAGTCGAAGCAATTGCGTAACTCGGAACGAAAACAACGCCATTATTCTACGGCTAGATGTTATTTTATGACTTGGAGGAGACTTTTGCATTCAACATTATACTTAAATTACGCAAAGTAACTGGGCTTTTAGGAAACCCGAGTTATGTAAATGTATCTTGAGTATCCTAAGATACTTCTAATCGCATAAAGTAAAAGTATTAGATAAAAAGATAGTACGTGCATTAAGGAATGTGTACTTCATACATATATATATGTATACAGGATGGTTCCATTTGCAAACTTAAAGGGGCGCTAGATCTCGATAAATTGAACAAGTTTTGTTAAGTAACCCGTGTCCGGCGACGCCTCCTTAAGGCGCTAAGCGTCGTTTTTAGCCTTGTTGAACGCTGTTTGATTTCTGTATGATTAGATTAGAATTAAAAAATCATACGTTTTTAAATTTTATTTTGTGTATTTTATAACAACAAATGTTCAAAATTGCGACCTGTAACCTCAATACAAGCATTGCATCTACGGTGCAACTGACGCACCCTCTGGAAAATTTCAGGAGTATTGCGAATCACATCACATTCGTTCGTTATCCTACGGATGAGCTCATTTAGGGTATCGACAGGGGTCGTGTACATCAAACTTTTGATATACCCCCATAAGAAAAAATCAAGGCACGTCAAGTCAAGAAATACACAACCGTCAACAATGTTCAACAGAGCCTAGCGCTTTAAGGAGGCGTCGCCGGACACGGGTTACTTAACAAAAATTGTTCAATTTACCGAGATCTAGCATCCCTTTAAGTTTGTCGCAAATGTCCGGAACCACCCTGTATATATATATATATATATCGAAATAATTGCTTTCAATGCGGGATAAATTACTGCGTATAAGACTCTTAATCGAAACCCACGGCTAAATCCTGTCTCTAGGTAGATTGGAACATTACACAATTGAGGAGGTAGCCAGGTGATTGGGTAATTGGATCTGTCACGTTCTACCTTGTTACACAATCCGCTACCTGTTCAACAATGACAGGCTTGTATTTCTTCCAGACACCATTAAGATCTTCTTTTAGAAAAAGCGATAGTTTTCTCTCGAATAAGATTCGCCCACGTTTGATCTTTTTTTTTAAAGCAAAGCAATTATCGCGATCGTTCTAAAAGAAGCCATACGTTATCGTCGGTCGTGAGCATAAGAGGGACCGTGGTTAAAATAAAAGGCGAAGCCCGTGGAGACACGCCCTGTACATTCGATCCACGCTTATGAACCATTTATTTGTCGGTAAAGATATTGCGGTACGTCAAGAGAAAGAGATACACGAGAGCAGTCAATTTCTCAGAGTCCACGCGGCCACACCGTGACGTTGAAATGTGATCGGGCTTATCTTCATGATGTACGAGATGCAAACACTCATTACATCCGCCTGTACGGGGGAAGATCTACCCAGGGAAAAAATATATGGCACCGCCCAGAGATTCAACGTGAAAGGAAACCTCTCATTTGCAAATTGCGTAAGTTTCCTGATGAAAGGTCTTTCCGTCATATCTCTTAAGGTCGCGTATTATAAATGGTTACATTATGTAATTGTTTGAATAAAAAGGTAAGACTTGTATTTATATCATACTTTATTCATACTTTCAGCGCGCATTTGGCTTTGAATACAGTTTTCTGTATTTTTTCTCAACATAACATTTTGTTGGTCATAGTATAGCGTTCAAAACGACGAGCGCTTTGGAAAAATATAATTTTATATTAGTGCCTTTCGCTTTCTAAAAACAAAAAGACAGTATTATTAATCGCGAATGTGTTAGCTCCGTGACTTCAATATATTAAATTATATTAAATTATCGATATATTTAATTATATTAAATTTCAGAATATAAATAATTAGAATTAGAGGATTACATTTTAGCGTTAAATATGATAAGAGACAGAACACCGTACTTTCTGGCAACAAGAGCTTCACTGAAACCGCTAATGTTGTTGTTGACTTACAACAACGATGTTCGCAAATTTTACCCTAAACTTGTCTTCAAAGTTGTAGCATAATTTATACAGCGCGACGTATCTTGACACAAAATTAGGTGTAACATGCAACGTTATGAAATTACGAGATTTAGCGAAAACCGCGCGTGTAACGTGTGTATAAAATACATTTTGCAAAAAATATATTACTAGTCGGCAGCTGAATAGGAGCAAACAAAAAGTATCAGCGCAGAGATATATTATTTTTCTCAGTTTTCAGAGATCTTTATCGCCTTATACGAATTGCATGAATTTAAAAAGTCAAAAGGACCTCGTGTAATTACTTTATTAATAGGTCCGAGCATTGCGCACAAAGCATTAGCGAAGCATGCGATTAAAAGCATACGATTCACGTGACGTGGCACTGGGATCGTTTTACTTATTTATCGGACTCCAGCGGAACGGTCGGCGCGGTTCGCAGACATCGGCGAATGGCTCGAAATTCGAAGGCTTTCGAGAAAATTGCAAGCACGAATGCCGCGGGGGAAAAAGCTCGTCTCTATGCGGCCGGGTTGCGACACAAAGTAGACGCGAGGGTAGACGCGGCGGCGGAAAATTTGTCAGGCTCAAAGGCAGCAGCGGGCAAAAGTTCCATGTACTTCGGCAATTTCCTCGACACTCGGACGGATACACGCATGGCACAGGCATCATCTACACTCGAGATGAAACTTGAAGAAGTTTGAGGCCGCGGCCGAGATTGTTGGTGCCGCGCGTTAAAGCGGATGGATATCCCTCCTCTTGTAAATCGCGTGTAAAATAACAGAACGCTCGATGTTCTTTAATTCTGAACATTGCTCTACAAAAGACAAATATTTGACAAACATCCGATGTGAATGTAAACTTACGGTATTGCATGAAACCGCAATGTTACACGCATGTTACTGCAATGTTACTGCACTGTTATATGTATACAATTAATAATATTAAAACTACAGACTTCTATATACTAACTAGACTGCTCAGTTCAGTTATTTTGCATATGATAGAAAGAGATAGAAGCGCACCCGACTGCCATTATTAGTTCCGATATATGTATACGTGTATACACTGTCTGTGTACCACGTGAACTGAGTGTATCATGTGAATATATTGTCCGTGTGATTTATACATGCATTAGTATAATCGGAACTATAAATGGCTACCCACATTTTTAGCATCAAAGATGGCAACGGAGTGAGCAGTCTAGTTAGTATATAGAAGTCTGTGATTAGAACACTATCATTTCGCTGCATTCGTTACAAGATGCGATTTTTTTTCTTTGCAATATAATTTATAATTAATAAACAAATATGCGGAACGTATATTTTTCGCGATTTAGTTGTTTTTGATAAATAGTAATCAAGTCCTCTTCAATTTTGTAACAGATTCGAATAACGTGGAAAAAAAGTCTATTTGCAGTATCTTTTTAAGCAGCTCTCGATTTATTTACTCGCAACCTCTGCAATTGCAGACCTGCCCATTAAGCACGTACGAGGACCAGAGTAATGACTGTAATAATACAAATTCTGGACATTCTGGCTGGGTGAAACGAATTTAAGCGGATTATACGGGACGGTAACAGCAGCCGTACCGGTGTTTAAATACGGACTGGATCCTTTTTGCATCGTCGTCCAACCTCGTAATATGAACATTTTATACCACACCTCGATTAATAATCTTTTTCGATAACGTTTTGCTGGAACGATTACCGTTGCATTACGTGCGAATCGGTTGCATAAATTTTTTGTCGATATGCGCTCTAATCCGTAAATTTGTAACATGGATTTGTTGCTTGTTTGGCAACATGTGATATTCGTTGCACTGAACAACGCTTGGATAACAAAGATTGTTTGTTCTAACGATTAAAAAAATAGTTATTTGATTGTATATACGTGCGAAAACATTTCTTCTAGCATTATACAGACGGTTTTTGACTTAGAAATACAAATAGATTCTCAAAATTGTTTGCCAAATTTCTTCCGTTGCAAATATAAAAAAATAAGTGTTTATTTATAATATCCAAGTTGAATTTTGTGAGAAACTGAAATATTAAATGTAGGATGATAGGATTTTATTTTGAGAATAATGAATGAGATTCTATTCTTAGATTAAAAAGTATCAGATAATGAACGAAGCGACTAGTATGGATTCACATTAATACTCTATAATCTGATGTGAAATCATTTCTGTACGTTGTACTGAATTATTAAACATAATGTTAAAATTAATTACCTCACTCTATTTGTATTAATCTTGTTTAATGATAGATTGCTTGAAATGCGACTTTATTTATTACTAGCTCGATTCGCGTCGCCGCGACCAAAAATTTCGCATGTGACATTGTTATGATTTTCAAGCGAGATTCTAAGCTGCCACAGACATGTAACTATGATCAACTATATACAATGTCATTATGTAGTTACGTTATAAGGTAACATCGATTCTCTTGCGAGAGAATTCTCCGCAGGTAACCTTTAGCCGGCTTTGTGCTGCGAGCAAGTGTAACGTCTCCTCGTTAACTACTAATTACGGTAGGCAATTTAGTGGTACGTACGATCCTTATTACGCGAATTCGTAAGCATGGCAGCAGAAATTAATTAAGCAACTTAAAATTCGTTGCTATCGGTAACAGATGAGTACATGGACGTTACTGATATGTAGTTTCTGTAGGCGTACTACATTTTCAAAAGATAATGCTCCAACGTGAATTTTATTCGTATTATTATATTGAAAATGTCGTTAAATTTATTTACGTATTCGAGTAATTTTTTAAATGTTCAATTTAGCGTGGAATTTGTCACGTTTATTTGCTGTCTTTAACGGGAAACGTCACGTATGATAAAATACGCATGCATGACAATGTGCTTTTTTTCGCCGCTTTAATGCACGACATAAAGAGTCTGTCTCCCTCGCTCTAGCGTACCCTCCAATCCGGATAATCCTCCGCAATACGTACGATGACTCTTGTATTTTTCCTCTCGCTGGTAAATTACCGATGATTACGTCCGCCACCGCGATAGCGAAGCTGAATGCTTCGTTATTACGTTTCAATTAGCAGGTTCTGCTTGCGGTATTCGCGATTGGAATCAGTTATATTATATTACTATGTGTCGAGATGTGTCAAGTCATGCGTTCCTCGATCCTGTGTGCCCCGCTTATATTTTCCCATTCGTCTACGTAACGAATCTCATCAAGGCTGTAATGGATTTTCGGATTCCGCAAAAATATTATCTTGTCGATAGTATCGGAAATAAAATCGAATGTTATACGCAACTGTGTTACGGAATGAATAATATAACATTGAAAATAATTTCTCTGGCAGCGACAATAATTTTGTGCCAGAACTCTGCTGATAATTTACTAATTAAATGCGCTTGGCACTATGTTGAGATCAAGTAGTGAAAATAGAGTTTTAAGCTTCTGCTAAAGCAATCTTTGATAATAATATTTAAGAGATATATATTATTTCTTATTTTCTTCAATGAAATGTTACGCGTTTGACATAATTCTTTAATTTCACAATGTATTGCATACAATTTAGCTTCAGTATTAATTTATGCTTTAAAGAGAGTTCATATTTTGGTCGACATTGTGTTAAACAGTTGTCATTTTACACAGCCATCTCCGATTTTCGAGATGGGCTTAGAAGCGAATAAACATAATATACACTTTTGAACTATACACAGAACTTACAAGTTCAAGACATCGTTACTACATAATATCTGCTATTTGCAGGCTCAAAAGCGTTCGATTATCGACTTAATAAAGGATTTTTTTCTAAAAGGCACGTGCAAAATTACGGAAGAGTCTGTCGCGAATTCGGTGCTGAAGCGAAACGCTCTCATTTTTTGCGGTTTTTGCAACGAAGTGAATTACGAGATACGAAATACTCTCGTATCGTGTACCAGGATATTTTTTCGTTTTGAAGGAGAGTGCGCCCGTGGTAATGTATCGAAATACTTGTGCGGAAACCTATTAGCAGCTGCACTTCGAGGAAAGAAGAAGGAAAAAAACCACATAGATAGGATTGTAAATGGCGATTTACGATCACACGCGAGCGTCGTAAATGCACGCGCGGGACAGTACGCGATCTTTTCCGTTACGAAACGCGGCGCAAGCAGTACGTCCATCCTTTGGTAGCTCGGCTGATAATAAAAATGCAAGACGGGGCGTATTCCAGTGGGAAATGTGTGTATGCTACGCGCTAAGCTGCTCGTAAATAATAGCCGGGGATTTCGCGGGTTCCGCAGATAAGCGAGAGCGAAGCGATCCCTCGCGCTAATTTAATCTCGTTTTATCCCGAGTGTTTTAATACCGTGTTTAAATTTAATGGACCGGGGTCATTTAATTTTTCCAGGACGACCGCTTCTGTCTGACGATAACGCTAATACGTACTTATTAGATAGTATGCTTTTGCTTGTAAAGTAATCTATAAGGAGTAATTAAAGGACCTCACGTGAAAATCAGACAAATTCAATATGTGTGTTATACATAATTAATTTGTAATTGATTATGTTTAGCCTTAGCATTCTAGTGATACGTGAAGAGAACTTGAAGATCCTTAACTAGCGTGACATAACGTTGTAAACTAAGAATATGATGTAATGCATACACCTAGGTACTCGGAAGTTTCTTCTAGATGCTTGAAGCGATGCAAAATAGTCATTTACTATAACTTAACGTATATGAATATACTATTATATAACTATGTCAACTTGTGCATGTTAGGTACATGTTTCGGATAATAAGCATAATTTATTCTTGTTAAAATAACCTATAAATTGCAAGTGACAGATAGACTACTAATGAGATAAGATTTATCATTAGTATCTATTCTTTGATTTTGTGATTATATTGTGTATAAGAAATGCGATTATACATGCAAAGCATGTTATATATATATATTTTACTTTATCATATCAGCAATAATTTTTTTATATTTTTGCTAATAGTTCTAATTTTATTGCTATATGTATATTATTTACGAACGTAACAAGCAATTTCGACTTAAAGATTTCATCTTAGGATCATATTGCTAGTATTGCTATTATATTCGTGTGATATAGAACTCTATTAAACATATTTGCTGTATGCTGCAGTACTAGAGAGAGAGAGAGAGGAGAGAAATCAATATATTGAAATAATTAGAAATGTAAATATAGACTAATGTTATTTTTGTAACCGTACAGTCTATATCTTGGTTTAAGGAATTAAAGAAAAAAATTTTAATCGAGCATGGCAACATATAAGATGTTTTAAGTTTTTGCATTTATTAATATTTGAAATTTTTAGTTAAAATATTAAGAAATATTTTTTTATTAAATTCAAACATGATATGAAAATTAATACAGTTACGGTTTTAGTGATAGGTGTATGCGCAGCATATAGTTCTTGTACTTTCTTATGTCTGCAATTGCTAAAGATCATCATTTATAGATATATGAAAAATGTCACTTGCGAATTTTCTCGTGAACACGAATAGTACTCTTCCACGTTAGCGTTTACAAGACAGGAAGGAAGACGGGATGTATCCTCGGGTGGCTTTCTCGCGGTGGCTCGCGGAATCGTTGCGCGCACGTAAGCGGCGGCAGAACGTGTCATCGACTTACAGCTGCTGGCTGGGTCCAGCTTATGTAATACATAAAGCAGGACACGAGTTCGCGATGTGAAGCCAGAAATCGTGCGCGTCAAGGCGCCTCGCCGTAGAACCCGCCATCCGTACCCGGAGTGATTTATGACGGTGAACGTGCATGATTATGGAGATTTTCTCATCGGGACATGCGTGTATTTATCTACCGAATGGTTGGCCGCATTACGAGGATATCGATTCCCTCGCCGATTTTTATAAATGGCATCGTATTCTTATTAAGTGCCAAGTGCCCGACAATTCATGGCGCGGTTACTTGCCCTCTGACCGTTATTAATTACGACTAATGCGTGCCATTGATTAAGCGTCGGTTGCACTTTATTCTTGTGTAAGGGAAAATATAGCCGTATAATGGTCGATTAAATACTTTTACTTCTATACTTTATGAGGATAGAATAAAAAAGATTTTCCTCGGAATAATAGCTTATTATTTCAGTCTAGTGGAGATATCTGATGCGTGACGATTGGGTTAATTTTAATTTTACTTTCTGCGACATCTTTTGCCGCTGAGATATTTTTCGTTTTTAGTACCTACGGTTGGATTTAACAGACTGAATTGTAATTAAACTCCTGCAATATAATTGAATTAATTAGGATCGTAGGGAATAAAGACCGTGAGATGTTAGTTTGTAATTTCTAGGCAAACCGTACGCCTGGCAATTTCGTTATGGTTAATTAAACTTCGTTGAAACAGACGTTGATGCATGTGCGCAAAATAGAATACATAATTCACGTACGTTGTGCATCAAATTGAACAACAATGATCATGCAACATGTTGTTATTTCTATACAAGATCTGATTATTCCATAAGTTGAAAACTACGCTGATACGATTAAAATATGAAATAGATTTATTTTCTATTGTTTGCTATGTATTTATTATACTTTTCCATCAAAAACTAATATATAAATATATATATATATATATCGATTTTCTTGTCATGCGATTATTATATTTTCATATTTAGTCCGTCACTGAAACTATTCGTGTAGCTCATCGAATTTTCTTCTCTAAAATTCCTTTCTTCACGCGACACATGAATTAAGCGCGAAAATGGAAATGGGAATCCACGTACTATGTAAACGCGTCTACGCGGCGTCTGTATATATTGCGGATTCGCAACACCGGAATCTTGTGTAACCGTGTCGGCAGCGAAAATTACGTGTAACCGCTGTTTGAACTGCTACTGCTGAATTTGACCGCTTGTCAGCTACTTTCAATTACACGCCCTCCGCAGCGTGTTGTGAAATCTGTTTTAGCGTGAATTCAAGAGCAAAGCTATCGATTACGCCTCGGTAAACAGATTGGCACTTGAAGAAACGCGGAAGAGAAAATGAGCACTTTCATGCCTTTCGATGCCAATACTTTCGGTTTTATTTTAGATGTAAAGAAAAATCCTTAACATTTTAAACCGCTTATTCTTATCTTTTAATTTATCGCAATTTGCGTGTCGTGTATCAAGATAGCTTCAGATCAAAGTGTTGGTATAACATGTTATAAATCGCATCTTATCGCATGTTATGAATCGAATGATTTTGGATTTGATACTCTTTCACAAAGAATATATGAAAATATTAAAATGTATTGAACACATGAATTTTTCATGAATTTTTTCATATTTCGTGTGTTTTTCATGAATCATGCAATATATGTATAACGCAATCTCTTTATCCGTAATTTAACCTGAACTTTACTTTAACAGAATTATAAACTGAATTGTCTGATCTTAGATGTCAAGTTATTTGTATGCTAAAAACGTGCTAAAAAGATACGACATGCAATCGAATTTTCGTTTAAAGAAGAATCAATTACGAATTGATCAAAGATTCCGTTGATGAAGCTTCGTAGAACGCATTCTCGAGCAACTTGTATAAAATTGCGCATTGGATCGAGTCGAAACGAGCTCCCGCGGCCTAGACTGTCTCTCTATAATTACAGAGACTAACGACGCGATTTTGTGCGTGTCGGTGAAAAGCGATGTTCCCGCTGGTGCAACTTCGCAAGATTGATTTTCTGCAATTAGAGGACGGTCTTAACGAGTTTCCGTTGAAACGGAGTACTTTTTACCTACCATATCGCGTATACCTAGCGATGACGTTTCGCATGTCTTAATGGATTCTCGAGTTTTAATATTTTACGAAAAGATTGCGATCTTCTTGCTTACAGCTGGTTGATCGACAATACCCGTCGAAGAGCTATTTAACATGTATTAGAGAGAAGAGAATGGTTTAAGAAGGGAGGAAACTTTTCGAAGTCCGTTCTCTTTATTAAAAGCCTGATATTTTCTTCCGGTCATTTGATCCCGAGACAGGGAATGTGTAACGTTCTCTCTCAAAAGCGAGCTCATAAACGACGACAAAAAATAATAAACGACCTGAATAACAAACCGCTCAAAGGGGATATATTTAATAAGTAAAGCGGATAACCGTCTTTCTCTCTGCCAGTTTAAGACGCGATTTTCAGGCTAATTAAAAGCTCTCATGACTATATCATGATCTCGGTTAATTGCACGATTGTAATTACGTGCTGCACGCGACGCGCCACATCCGAAAGCGGATTATATTAAAAATGCGTGCGTCAAAGAGCGGCGCGATTCGTGTGTTAATTAATTCGCGTTTGAGCCGTTATCGCGAATTAGATTGATTTAAGCCGTTCGATCGAGTTTGCGTTCTTTGCACCGAGCTGCAATAGCACGCGATTTATTACAATTTCTGACCGAATTGCCATCGCCTTTTCGGCGCCAACGGCAACTAGTATAGAGCATGTCGGGCAATTTTGTTGCTTGCTCGTTTCACGAAAATTGCAACAGATTTATATTTTGCCGAATAAAAATTGATAGTGTGCCGTTTACGTCACGGGATAGAAAATTTCGAAAAATTGATACATAGCATGTCAAGTATTCAATATCTCGCGCGAGAGTATCAGCCTTGATGCTTATCGAAAGCGCTCGTTAAATTTTGCGTTACAGATAGTTTCTAAGGGCGCCTCCGAATCGTCGTTCGCCGATTATGCTCTCTCACGAGAGAGCCACATGCTCGCGACTCATTCGCATATACGTCAATCAAGTCGGCATTGAACTCACATTAGTGTTAAACGTATACGCGTCACGCAAATACGCGGCATGTATCTGTGCATTATCGCCGATCATGCATGTATTTCCGCGCTCGTTAACAATTAATTAGGCAAGAGCACTAAAATCTGCGTGTAAATATGTCGGGTCGATACGTGAATGGAAAGTTAATGGATGAACCTGACCAATCGGATGAAAGAAATAATCCTTGCACATCAAGAACAAAGAACTTTTTACAAGCCCTGTTTATTTCTAATTATTCTGATTTGGAACTTTGACACATCACAATTTACCTAATAACCGGATTATATTCGTAATATATTCTCCGGTACGGTATATTAATACTAAAGTTACCGACAATTTATATATACCTATTTCTACCGAACCGGATTATATGTATATTAAGAAAAAGTCGTGAAGTCAATTGAGAAAAAGTGATGACATTGAATGCAGAATTTTTATCAAAAGTTTAAAAATGGTTATTTGACCGGCGGTGGTAGTTTTAGTGTTGATCAAAAGTTTAAAAACGGTCATCTGACCGGCAGTGGTAGGTTTAGTGTTAACAAATCAGTACAATTAATGTCTAAACCACACGTTTTTCGTTACATCTTTATATAACTCTTAAGCGCTTATATGACTTGGATATTTTATTACGTTTTTTCTTTCAGTGTCATTATTATTACATTTTTCCTGAGACTCTGTTTACTGGTTCCTTTTTCCCGTAATTTTTTTGTTGCTTAGCATGCTGCGAAAAAGACAGGCAATGCATTATCCCTAGCGGAATACCGCATTCGAGCTGCCTGGCTAGTTTCAAAGTGGTGAAATCATGTCTCCCTTGACAAACGGCGAAACAATCGCCGCGAGTGTTTGCACGTCGCACTCAATTACGTTCTCTCGAGCCAATATGCGCAGACGATGCGATGCGAATGCTTTTGTTCTCTCTACTCGTCTCTGTGTACGCGTGTCCCTGTGTCTCTGATACGCGCCACATTCTGCCGCGCTTTGATTGTAAGGATTTCGTCGTGTCCGTAATCACAGGACCACCCGGTAACGATTGTACACCGGTCTCCGATTCTCTTCGGTCGAGTGCGTTGTCCGGCGAATGTCGAGCAAACGAGCCGATTTTTAATTATTCAAGTGGCGCTGCGTTGTAAAACGCCGCCTGCGGTGACCATGCAATCTCCTAGTCGTCGTGGTTGTCGTCGTCGTCGTAGCACGGTTAAAACGTGTATGGGGTAAATCCTCGCACGTGTTTCCGCGCATTAGCACGTATGCCATCTCCCAGTACGTGGTCCCGAGCGGTGTATTTGCACTCGAGCAGCCACCACCCGTGCAATTATCTTGGATCACTGACTATGAACCGACAATTAGCGGCGCGAGACTGAATGCGGCCGCGATGTTTCCAAACTCGGCATCCGCGAGCTTGCCGCGCAGGTATTTCCGCAAGTTGGAAGTGGGACGCAGGTGTGGTTGGGTCGAACTGACATAATCTTCGCCCACGTAATTACTTTGGATCGCTATGAGCGACAATCGGAGCTGCGCGAGTGAGCAAACGTTACGTAACTTCATACAATTTCACGCTAGCGCGAAAATTCCGATGCTACTGGCATTCAGGAGACTCTCTGGGGACGAGATATTTCCGATACGATGTGTCCTTTCATTACTGGAGTGCGCATCCAATTATACACTAAATATACTTAACATAGTTCATACATTAAATATTTAATTTGATAGATCACAAAATAGATATGGAAATAATGTAGATATCTCATATTCTTGCCTTATCTTTTACGCTATTATTTAAATTTTGATAGCTTAATTTTTAGAACATATTTTTGCAGTCAGGAAAAGATATAGATCGTTTTTGATGTTTGAGATAACATTAGGCGAATCTGAATTCAAGTTTTAAGTACGTATTGGTTTCAATTAGCACTTGAGAATTTTCCATGAGCATGTGTTTCTCATTAATTCGCGATTAGTAATGCATGACTGCGCGCGTTGATTAGACGACTGCGAAAAAGCTCAATTTGCTTTGCGAAGGTTCTTAAAGCTCCAACACAGCATAATGGAGCACAGATTTCTTGCGTCGTTACACGTTTGATTTTATAGAACACCTATTTCGCCAGTGATTATGTTTTTCTACCCGAATGTTAATGGTACCATAAGTGTATAATCGCACTAACTGCGAGAAGGAAACTTCAGCAGAGGTACTTGATTGCAAAGATTATGCTCTGCAGTACCGCGTTAATTTTAGCGATGTGATAAGTTTTCTGGATGAGCGCGAAAATGAGGGGACTGTATCAGTTTTCATCGCTGACATTCAATTACGTAGATTAGCCTCGCAGGGGCACGTTATCTCAAGTATTCCCGCAAGAACGCGGTAAGTTTCCTCGGCAAAGTCGGACTCTTGCTGGACAACTTAGTCGTTCGCTAACGTTCTGAGAATTTCAGACGAGATTGCAACGTACCTTGGCTGACCGCGATCGTCTCGATAACCAGGAGAATACCAGCGAGTACCAGCACGGCGAGCCAGCGACACAGCATTTTTAACACCTCGATCGCTCGCTGCACTACCGATCCTTGCCTGTTAAACGTTACCAGTACTCGCTATTGCGAACACGATGTATGGTCATCGATCTTTACGTCTATTGCTGTGTCCGCGAGCTGTGCAATATCTTCACTGTGTCATATCTTCCACAATGAAGCAGTTTAATTTTTTGTCAAATCGAGTATAGTGCCTTCTCGAAACAGCATAGACACTTAGGCTTTCACCGCAAAAATCATACACGTGTTCCGTATTGCACTATAAGCGATTTTTAATCCTCGCTTATGAACATTTGGATGTTCCAATAGAGGAATTCTCATTACACCACGATTAACACCTGGAGAGGAGATTAATTATCCACCACTGCAACAGCACGATCTCGCTAGAACTATCAACTCTGAATTCCCGAGCATAGGACGCGGATGACGCGATATATTATCAACGGTATTGTCAGAGGCTATATGCGTATCGATCATAAATCCTCGACGGTAATCCACGGTAACAAGGTCTAAATGCTCACAGACGACGTCCCACGGCCGCTGTCACGCGGCCGAGGTGCACCTGCACGCGTCCCCGATGACAGCCGCGCTCACGTGGAGCTTCCGCCTGGACGAGCGTCGCGACGCGTGACCCGCGAGTGCTCTGTCTCAGGCGCAGCATCCTCCGGCCGGGACGCGCGCGTCGGCCGCATTCGGTCGGCAATCAGGTTGATCCAAGTAGTTTCCCGATTAACTCGCGAGACTCTGCCGAACGAACGTCATCGTACGTCTTTGATCGTCGTCGGGCCGCGTTGTCGCCCTTCGTCGTCGCCGTCGTCGTCGTCGTCCTCCCGCGCGACGACGTTGAACCCGCATGGACCAGCCGCCGGCGCGGATGAGGCCTGCCGCTCGGCGTCGCGGCGCGAAATGATCCTGCGGGGGACACTTTGCCACGGCGCGCTTGCGCGATGACTTTGCTGCGTTCGCCGCGGATAAAGCGCGGACCGGTTACGCGCAGACCGCTTCTCTTCTCTTCTCTCTGCCTCTCTTCTATCTCTCCTCGTCTATCTCGTCGCGCGGCGCCGCGGCCACTAGGGGATGACCGCTGCGAGATCGGGGGTGCATTGGAGCACACACACACACACGCCCGACGAGGGGTCCGTCTTGTTGTCGACCCCGCGGCTGTCTTCGACGTCTTCCCGAGAATTATGATGTTGTCGCTGTTGACAGATCGGCGAACTTTGTCCATATTAGACGCCGGTTATTAGCGGCTGTCGTAATTCTTTTCGCGGCGTAACGCAATCGCCTCTGTTCCAAATCCAAAAATTGATTACGTAATGCAGCCGCGAAAATTGACATTCTCTGTTGGAGATAAACACAATGGCCACTATAACTGGATGCTACAGAATGATATTTTATAATCATAGATATATTGCGAATATATGTCCCACTCAAAGGCATTGAATTCATGTTGAATAAGTTATTCAAAATAATCCTCGTGATCGCTCTTGATTAATTTAATGAATATGTATTAATAGTACGCTAGAATTAGATGGAATATTATTCGTTCTGTAAATACACACATATTCTCTCTCTCTCTCTCTCTCTCTCTCTCTTTCTTTGTTTCCCCCTTCTTTCTCTTTTTCTTTCAAAGTTGATAATTGCGCGTGCTTGCACTGCAGACCATTGAACTCCAGCAAGACTCAGCAAGTATTGCCAAACTGCAGCACATTGGTAGCGACGCGTAACGTGTTCCTGTTTACAGAAAGTTATCGACGTGAATACCGTTGCCAAGTATGCACCGCAGGCTTGCCCCTATCGACAATAACTGCTGTTAATGTTAGTGCGGGAGGTAGAAACTCTCGATTGCGGACGCTATATCAGTGCAAGGGCTTACAGAAGCTGAGATCTATGAGTGCTTTATCCAAAAGCTTGGCGATCCACAGATCTGCGGAATCACCGACTAATAATTTATTAGTTGAAAGTGTTTTCGAATTACATATTTGTGAAATTATAGAAGCGTTCGTATAGAATTGCAATTTATCGCATGGTGTATATATGGGCATTAGCAATTTATTAATTCATCTACGAGCAAATCCTTTATTATCGCAAAATTTTGACTGCTTTGATGAAAATATCCCTATTTCCTTTCTGCATGTATCAATTGTGAGTTAGCAATCCTCAAACCTCAATTTCTCTTGAATTCACAAATTAATCCATTGCAATAGTACCAGCCTTTGATCATCGAGCGAGAATTAATTATATCATTGGACGGATTTGCTTTCAAATCTTCCGAGATAACCGTTTATTGATCGTGCGAGTATTTTTCGATGTATTTGAGAGTTCGCTGAAATTTCGTAACGGCGGCGGTTTGATGTTGACGAAACTATTTCAATGTAATGTCGGATTCGCTCAAACGGGGTTTTGACTTTCTTTTAGGTGGATCGCCACTCTGTTTAGATCATAGAACGAGCTTTGCTGGACGGCTTCACGGGCTCTATCGAAACGTGTGGGCGAGCTTTAACGATTCTAAAAGGATACGTGCCAGCGCGTGCTTTCAGATGGGACGGGATTGATCGGACGGATCTAGAGCAAAATGTTCCGCCTGTTACACGTCTATACGAGACCATGCGGCATGGCATGCCCATGGTGCAGCCTTCGTTGTCGAGTGGTATTTGTTCAAGCCCGCAGTCGGTACACCGAACGCTCCACGTTAACGAGAATCCTGCGTAGTTGATCTTACGAGCGGAATAATATATCAGGGATCTATTGAGTTATGGTCCTGATGTGAATCGGACATTGCTACATTAATCAGTCGCTACATCAATACGTTTTGCGGTATATAACAGCGTACAACGTGGTCGAGACATATTCCGACGTGTATTGTTCAATTTTCTTTGCGCGTTATGTTGTTCTAATGATTATTAACGTGGCTAATTAAAATAAGCAAAGAAAGATTTTGATTATCATTAATATTACCATTATAGTGAATAATAATAGTATAATTCTTATAATAATTTTTACACTCATGTCATAATCTAGTCGTTCATATTTAGCTATTTTTTTAAATTTGATTTTACAAAAAATTATTTGCTTTTCTCTAATTGTTCTTCAAACCAAAGACATTTATTGTCTTTATCAATAATAAATTCTTACCAATTCCGATCACAATGTACAAAATGTTCATGGGACTCCTATTTGCATTTTCAATTAAGTGCTAAATAACTTGTGGTTGGTAAAAATAAGACTTATAAATTTATTTAATAAAAAAGGTGTATAAATTACATAAAGAAGTAATCTATTTTAATTAAAGATAATTATCTGATATTTATTAATAAGTAAAACATAAAATTAAACATTATAAGGTATGGCGAAATTAAATTCATCTATGGCGATACTATTATGCAAGGTTCACTTGCTCTCATTTTGTTTGTCCATGTTAATAATTATTGTATAGATATTCTGTGAAATTATGTGCAACCGTGAGGTCGAAATTTCGAGCTGGTGACATTTCACGTACAGTATAACTTTGCTAACATTTCGACTAAATATTTAGTCGACATGCATCTGCTTGCATAATACTCAAAGATCCATCCTGAAACCGCAAGAGTCGAATTCCCAACATGTACGGAACGCTGAATATAGGCTGCCTTGGTTTAATCCCTTGCTGGTTTCGTGCACGTAAGCAACCGGTTATATCGGATTCAAAATCGTACATACAATCGCATTTAACGTTAATCGCGCGGTGTGAACATCGGAGATCTAACATGTTTGTACGCAATTTCAGATCATAAGCATCGATTTTCTGGAATTCCCACTGCAGCGTAGATTGGGACGAATTAATCTTCGCGATGATTTTAGTGATAAATCCATTTTTACACCTTCTTTCAATGGTCAATCGAAATAATACTTCAACAGACAGGGTACTGAATGTTTCAGTAGAAGTTTGTGGTGATCAAATAATTTTCATAATTTATACAATTGCTGTAGAACTATAGGTAGTAGAACTAGGAATACAGTTATTGATCTTATAATTATTAATGATTATTGATCCAATGTTATAAAATACCATAAAATGGACAATTATAAATCTGTTAAAATATGATACGGAATTTTGTGTGAAATAACTAGACAGATTGTATTTTCTACCAAATTGTTAACAAAGCTTGATATCTATCTCTTGAAATATGCTATATAATAGAATTTTTATCAAAAGATATTTATCAAACTAAAATTTTGTAAAAGATATATATTTGCATAAAGAAGTAAAAAATTAATTGCTTTCCAAAATGTAAGCGGTGATTGTAACCCTGAGGGAAACGTTATCGGTCTATCTAATTGCTCTCCATTCTGTTACAACGAACTACCACATTTATTTAAAATTCATTTTTCATCCGCGGTATTTCGATTTTTTACCCAAATGATATTACAACGTCGTTATAATTCCCTGAGATTATATCGACATGAATAGCGCAATAACTCGCCGAACATATTTACGCAATCCCAGGCCGAGAATGCATCGTATTGGTAATATTCGCTCGAATCGCCTGTCCCATGAGTATAAATTTGGCTTTTATTTCGATAATCGTCAGGGAATTAAATGCTCGCAGAGTTTTATTATGAGGGAAGGCGTGGTATTAAGTCTGAGTTTAGCATACATTATTTAAATTGAACCGCTGCCGTGTTCACTAGACAAACAATTGCAGTATTGCTTCGTGTCGGGCAGCTTCAACGCATTAATAACTAATTATTTTTTACGTACCGCCGAAAAATATAGCCGCAGATTGCACGCATGCAGTGTGAATTGGTAACACGGTTTCGATATTTCATACAATGAATTTTACAAGAAGGTTAACACCGATGTCCAACTCGTCGAAAACGTGCAACTCACAGATATCTCCCGCATTGGCAGATATATACGCACGCACGCATGCATGCATTTTCGCGTCATATCGTATGGATTATCGATTTTACGTACGGCGCGAAACATCGCGGTTGAAGATTAGCGTTGTTTGATCGCATTTACTGGGAAATTCGCGTTGATATTAGGTGACATGTTATTCAATTCTCTATGTTTCGTGCTTATAACGATATTGATCCAAATTCTATTTAGCATTTATAATGAGTTATAAGAGAGAGAGTTTTTCTTAAAAAATGTGAGATATAAAGGATGTGTCATTTGCTATAATTACGCCGCTATCATTCTTTTCGTACACTTTTTAAATCGCCTTGCGCATTATACTATCGTTATTCCGACACTCATAGCGTTGATGCTATTTTCGCGTTGTCGCTTTGCTTTTAGCGTACTTAAAAATGTAACGGTGCACGAGTTCAAGGCTAGAGGGTATTCTTCTCGTTGTCCCATCTCATTTCGCTCTTATCAGGATTTTCCAAGTTTTTACGGCAGTTGATTTAGTGTCATAACGAGCTGCCCTTTGTGAAACGCCTTCTCATGCTAAACATCGCCGTTTCACTACCAGCTAAGAAATCGCGGTTTAAGAACCAGCCCGCGGGTTCCCACCGCATTCCACGGCTTCAATGCTGTGAGTGATATCGATTTTCTTGACGGGCCGTTTCCGCGGTATAAACGGGCCATTACCTTTAGTATGTCTTCCTTAACCTGCGCTGCCTCCCATAATGGTGGTTGATAGGGTTTTTGGTGATTATGTAGTTTTTTTAACAATTATATATATATATATATATATATATATATATATATAGCGTCTATTCTCCTTTTATTAAAGAAAGAAACGACTTTAACCCAATTATGTCTGGATACTTAAGTTTTGGCAATGAAAAATTAACATCGCTCGTTCAACGGAAGGATTATTTCTCTTCAGATGTCCGTGTAAAGTCTGCCGATTGTGCTGCCCTTTTCTATGAATGTCATCTCTAATGAGAAGCATTCGCAGGAATAAGGTGTCAAAGTGCTGTGAGTTTATGGAGCAACTTTCAACCAGTCGACAGTAGTGAAGTGATTTATCGGAGCGCATTTGAACCGCGATCGGAGCTATGACTTACGACCGACTTTATCAATATTGAAATAAGATTAATTCGCCAGGACTTGGAAAGCAAAAATTCAGGACGAAGTGAATGCGCACAATTTAAGTTTTCAATGCGGAAGCACGAAGTAGTTGGGGTGGGGAGGCGGTAGAACGAAGTGCCCCCGGATGCAGCACATTTAAGCTTAATGGTATATTAAATCGGGAAGGACTTCTCCTCCCCCTCGTGTAAGTGTATTGAAAAGTTTGATCGATCACCCTTAAAAACTGATGTATGACCACGACTCAAAGAGGGGGGGGGGATCGTTTATGCTTTCGGCAATGATGTAAAGTAGTTCGATAAATTCTGTGGTGACTGCTCGTGCTCAAACGTAGATGTCATTTTCGCGATAATGGATTGGAGATCAGAAATCAATGGAGCGCAAGCTTGTATTATATTTAACCGGAAATGTGTGTCACAGTATTGCCAAGCAAAATGGATCTCTTGCCTTCACGTTTCTCGATAAAGTTATTTGATTTTCGCTCCATAAAATAAATTAATGTATTATCATCGAAATCAGAAAGCTACTTTTAATTAATCGTTCGCTGCTTGTTTTGAGGTTGTAATTGAACTGATAAACATATTTTCCAATTATCAGTGCTTAGTGAAACATTTTCATTCGGAAAGAGATTCGTAAATATTATATTTACAAAAGTGGCGTGATTAAGTGTACATTTACATTAAATGGAGTAATATCGGCGTAGCGTATATTTTAGCAGAAGGTACACGCAGCTGCTGCATAATTATGGGTCCAAAGCTCGTCGTTGCGTTGTTGACTTACACGTTCAGTCGCTTTGATGTCGTTCGCGTCATGGCCGAACGGGCTGAGAGCGTAAAAGCTGCCTGCGACAGTGTATGTAAAAGCCGAACGCACAATAACTAAAGACGCATAAGCTCGGAGCAAGATCGCTTTGAAGTTCTTTCCCGCCAATTACATAGCGCAGCCAAACATCCAGTATTCGATAACATGAGTATATTACAGAAATGAAGCCATTAGAACGAAATATCGTATTATGTATCTTGAATCTATCTATTGAGTATTTTATTATTTAAAGTGCATTTCTATCATTAAAAATAATTATTAATTTTTTTGAATAATAACTCCTATTTCATGAAAGTTTATAAATACTTGTGCTAATAGTTTATGAAATCATCTTCTATTAGTTTCTCAAAATTCGCAGAACACTGATTCAATTATATTTAATATTTTCGGATTTATTAATTTAAACTAAAGTGTTAAATAAAAAGATAAAAAACGCACGTGATGTTTTCTATTATTATGGTTTTAATAAAAGTCAGAGAAAGAGAGAGTCAACGAATACCGATTAAAATATAATTTATGCTATAATTTTTATTCTTACTTTTAGTTTGAGTATTTCAAGGCGGCGAAGAGATAAAGCCTTTATGTTTAATGTATAAAACTGCACATTTAATTTTTTTCGTAATTTTATATTTTAATACTGTTTTATTTTTACTTAATATTTAGATATGCCGTTAACATGAAAAATTTTAATGTTTAAATAATGTTTCAAATTTAATGTTTGGATAGGGTAACTCCGGTATTTATGCCGCGCGGGGATTTACGCCGCAGAAGTCAGAAAAAATAGGAGTACAGGTAATTTGCTCGCAACCACTCTGTTATGTGCCTTTATGCCATATTAGTATTGTGTTGTGATTTCAGTTCTTTACTGTTAATATTAACGAAACCATCGTAAGTTGAATCGATTT
>NJRP01000002.1:2258054-2283845 GCA_003063835.1 Aphaenogaster floridana
TAAAAGGCTTAATGGTTATTTCATGATACATAAGTGTAGAGGGATAGTAAAGGATGGAATACAGTAAAATACAAGTGCATAGCTGTTGTATTCTTTGTTTAGCTTGATATTTTGTATATCCCATCTATTTAGGATATACGGCATTTTTAGCGTGCGGGATTTATGCCGTAGTACAAACGCTCTGTACTAGAGTCCTAAAAAGTAGAGAGACGCGAACTTGTTCCCACTTCCTGATTGGTGGTTATAGCCACCAATCAGGCCCGCAAAGATACAAGATTATTATTATGTTTCGCGTATTTGTTTATTATTCTTATACCCTAATAAACCTTTTATACATATTTATAAGTTATTGTATATTTTATTGCCTTATTTATAAACATTATTTTTAAATTTTTTATAAGGCGTATATCCTACCCATGAATAGTCGTATATCCCACCCCTATGGCAAAAATGCAAGGGTTTTTAAAAGTTTTTTTGTTAAATACAAAGAATAAATATTTCATATTTCTAATTTTTTTATAGTAGTAGATAATATAAAGTTTTTATCGGTATAATTCATTTGCCTTAAACATAGTAAATAGTACTTGATAAATTAAGTTTTCCTTAAGTGCGGCGTATATACCAGAGTTACCCTAATGTTTAAATTAATTTTTCAAAGGGGCATAACGTTAAAGCTATTAAATTAAAAACTGAGAACTATTAATTAAAATCGTTGCAATTAAAGATATTGAGTTTATTAGAGAATTCTTCAAAAATAATAATTTTAATAAATGACTGAATATTCTTCTCAATAAAATAATGTATCTGCTCAACATCGTAACAAACTATTGCCTCTGATTTTATATTTGCAGATCAACAATGATAATCTGTGATTTATTTCGAAGTATAAATAATTTTTTCTTTTTATTCTATTCGCCAGCGTTCCATTTCGATAATAAATACGTTCGAAGAAAGTTCGACAGTCTCATGGTTAAATATCGCTGAAAATACGGGAGTGACAAGCGGAATCGCATCCGACGCGCGGAACAAGCGGGGCGTAATGAATCCGCAGTAGTTGTGCCCGTTTTAAATCAGACACGTAATATTCCTCGTCCTCGGCGCGCGCCACGATTCGGCCCGAACTTGCAATACAATCGTGCGGCGATGGTGGAAGCCGGTGAATTACGGCCTTGCCGTTCCAGGCCAACCGTGTCGCTAATTCCGGTCGAAACTTCGCGCGGGTGAGCGGCCCGAAAAGTTGCCGGTGCTTCGCAAAAACGAGAGAATCTGTCCTATCTTACCGCTGCCGCAAGAGGCTTTCGTAAGCGCTTTGCGGCAAGATGAATGTATTTTGAACAATGAGCCGAGCCTCGTACTGAACCGTAAATGTCGTAGATGTTTGCATTTCTGCCGTAAAGATGAAGTAAGGTGACCACAGTTTAATACTTCGCGATTAATAGGCCATATGTACCTCGTTAATTTAAATACAAGTAATACTTTATCATTATTTTATTTCTTTTTGGTTCTGTGCACTCTCGTTTTTGTCGCTTTGAGAAAGAGCAAAGTACTTATCGAGGGCATTTATTAAGCAATATATTATTACACGATATCATCTTGAAAATGAAATAACAAATAATATTTCCCTTCCTCTCCCTTGGCATGGAAAAAGGATATAACAGGAGATATTTTCTACGGAGAAAGTAATTCTACCGCATGCTGTAACCATCTTCTTTTTTTCCTCTCGCAACGGAAATAAATCTCCCCATGGAAACTACGGGCCGTTTTCGGGTCGAACAAAAGGCCGGCGCGATAAAAATCGCTTCATTCAAAACCTCGCGCAGTCGGACGAATTCCGAAAATGTTTGTCAGCGCGGCGTGCACGAATAGAATCTGCGGGCTCAATTCTTCACGCGCCATGCAGATAGATAAGCCAAGCGCAATTTAGAGACAGCGTCCGATACCGTCGGCCGCCACGCACACAGATTGAAGTTTCATTGAATTAAACTTTCCGCCGGCTATAAGTCCCTGCACAGACGACGACGACGACGACGACGATGAGGACTGCGCGGCGGCAAGGAGGACCAAGTCACTTATGGCAACCACGCGAACGGAAAATCTGCATGTATATCACCTCATCGCACCGGCCCTTATTCAAATTACGTACGTGTGGTTTAACTTTCTCCGTGGCTCTCATCGTGACACCCGCGAGCGGCAATATGGGATTCCGGAGGTCGTGAACTTTGCGAACATTGATCAACGATCCTGGGTTCTGCCCGGTGCCTCCCTGGGGAACAGCGAGAAGTGTACTCTTAGGCACATCGGTCCGAATCAAATCTGAGAAACTGTAAAATCCAATATATAAACCGTAAGCGACGGTTTGCTCTAATTGTAAGACGTCTACCGCTTTTCTCCTGGGTCGAAGAAATTGTGGGATCAACGTCTTAATGTTGGATATCCCGCGGCTCTGTTGCGAGGCGGAATGACGAGGATTTTCGGAACAATGCTGGCGTAATCGTTGGCTCGCGCTCGTTCGTGGTCTCAAATGCTGTGGTATAATACGTGAATGGCACTCGCTATTCATATGATAATACATCTGGCGACTGTTAAGTATTGGAATTAATTGCAGGCGTCGTATGCAATCAAGAAATGCATATAAGCTTTGAGAAGATTTCTGAAAAGTGTATTGTTAAATATTGGATGTAGGTCACTTAGGAATTACTAAGTAATCTATGTATATTATTAGATAAGCAGAATTGTAAAAAATTTAATATGTCTGTATTTTCTATTAATTCTTCTGTATTTTCTATTTAATTTTTTCTTTTGATCTCCTTGTTTCCTTCGAATATATTTAAATATTTTAATAGATACCTATCTATAATAGATATTTTTCTCAAAATAATTTTTTTACGTTAATTTGATTTAATGTTTTTACATTTATTTGAATTAATTCAATTACTGTTTTATACTGTGTGTTATTACATATAGAGAGATGAGCTGTTGGACAAACAGAATTTTGAGTACTTATCGTCATTTAATATTTCATTGTATCATATTTATCAGCTTTAGTTAACTTATCATCTTGTTAACATCAGCCACTAATGAATTTTATAATCCATTTCTGCCTCATTTCTTCTTGCGAGAAATTCTACCTTGTCGATATCTTCTTACTCACTGCTTGCTTCGAAAACATACGGATGGCGCTAGAAATTTGATTGTATCTCAAAATTTCACAAGCATTTAAAAATTCTGAAAAATTTTTTATTTTAAGACAGAATAGGAGAGAGAAAGAGAAAGATTGAGATGCATTTAATTGTCATTTATTTCTAATTAAACGTTTTTATTATTTTGAAATATAATAAGCCGTTGAAATGTCAGAAATCTGTAGATTTATTATGTGATATTATCTTGTGTTTATTCATTAACAGCAATATTAATATAACATTAATTTATTAGATCGAAGAAATATTTCATTTTATCATTGCGTATCTTGAACTAACTTTATCTAGTAATGTAAAATTATTATTTGTACATCATAAACATAGGAGATATTATTTCTTCAAGTTTAAATTTATATTACGCTGAAATGATAAAGTTTCTTTTAATTGATACATACATATTGGGTGTCGGTATATTTCCTGCATTCGATATTATACCCTTAAGTATTAAACCATGGAAATAGAGGTAACGGAAGCAGAATCTGTGGGAAACTATTGTTTCTACTTTGGATAACGTAGTACACAGCGGATAACTATAATTTCTTTATAAGTTTTAAAATGATGCTTTTTCTTTGTAAAATCTTTAACGTGTGTAACGAGAAAGAAAGCATAATAATAGAAAATTATACCACAGAAGAGATTTGTTTTGACACAACTGGCCAATTTTTAATTTAAATTTATATATCGCGAATCGCGAGGTTTTTCGACCATGGGTTTTGGTCCTTCTAAAGAGAATGAAATTAATTTAATGTAAAGAATTTGTTGTGCGAAAAGTTTTACCTTAGCCAGGATTTGAACCTGGACCTCCCTACAATCCGTGCGGGCGTCCGCGTCGGTCGTAGCCAGATCGACCACCGAGGCATGTGTGTGTGAAAATATAGAAGGCAATAGAAAATTATATTTACAAAATCACTAAATTATTAAAGAAGATGAAATTAAAGCTTAATTAAAAGCTATTATAACAAAATAAATTATTTTGTCATATAAAATTATATTTATTTAAGAGGTATTACATATATTTTAAGACATTAACTTTACAGTTTTTAATTTTTAATATTGCTACATCCACATATTGTCATATTATTTATGAGCATTTTGTTTTCTCACAATGATTATATTTAGGATTTATAACAACGTTATTAATATTTCGTAAAAATTCCATTTAATCTTGGTGGATATATAGTTTTCGAACTCCACAAGAATCTCAACCAGCATACAAACTTTACCGCCATATTTTATATTATCGCTTCGGGCGATTAAACCAATCTAAATGCTTGTTTGCAAGAGCTTAATTCCATTTTCTGGCCGTACCTATTAATAAAACTTCCATCAATATCAGTTAAACCATTTTTCGAAAAAATTTTCGTAGTAAAGTTAGATATCTGCAAGATTTAATATTTGCTCTGCTATTGTATAGTTATAGTAGCATAATGCATAATAATTTGTCTATATTATTAAAGTAAATAGAAATATACAAACGTACTGTAGGATGTACTATTAGTATGTCTAATATTTTAAAACTTTTCGATATGTTTGCAATTATCCACAATTTTATTCTCTGATAAACTTGGTTTATGAAACAGATAAAAGTTATTTTCATATGTAAATTTAATTTGATATGTCTACTTTTATTTTTGGATTAATTTTTAAAAATAATATTTAAGCAAAAACGATATTATATTGCTCTGATATTAAAACATAATAGGATGATATATCGGTCGGTATAAATCGATTGGCATATCGAAAAAGCAACTTAATTATTTTGGAGAACCGAAATGTTTCACAATTCTCAGTTCGGTCTGTACGATAATTCGTATAAAACTTTTCGCGGTGTAATTCATCCGATATAAATGGATCGCTTGAACTCAATTACGCGATGAATACGTTATACTGTTTCGGTATATACTTTCAGAATTTCATCGATCGCAGTGGAGAATCGATATCGCTGCGCGACGCGCGACGCCGGCGTGGTTATCACCTTTGATTAAATCTATCCCCAAGCTAACGCTAATAGTGGATAGATCGCAGGTGGCGGTACAATAATACGCCGTATTTACAGAGCGCTCTGGGAATTAATTTGTCGCGTTGCATCGGCCGAGCGCATTTTAACCGGCGATTAATTCCGGCAGACACTTGCTTGAGTTGCGTTATACTCTGATGTTGAATTGCGCTCGGCATAATTTCGACAGCGACGTTAATTGAAATTAAATGTCTAGCGCGATTGCTCGATCTCGCCGAAAGTTGACGGAATTTCGTCTTGACGTGATAAAAGTCTTTAGTTCCCGTATGAGACAGATTTTTAGCGGAAAATTGAGGATCACATATCTGCTTTAGTTTCTTTTTATTTCCCCGTGTCTCTTCTAACACTAGAATGGATCTTTCCTAAATAAATGTCGAGGTACGGATAGAGTTTTTATGACGAAGGAAAATCTGAGAATTTTCAGGAATTCACCTTACGATGATCATTTTTTTTCTTATTCTTTAATTTTTTATTTTCTTCTTGTTCAATTTTTTATTTCCTTATTCTTCAATTTAAAAAAATTTAATGAATTACGATTGTGATTATGTCAGAAATGTGATCGCTTGCATTCTCCTTCGTATTTCTTGAAAGGGATAGACTGATTATAAAAACCACAGATAAAGTCTTCTCTTCGCCAGTACGCTGATTATATAAAAATAATCAAAAGATTGATTTTATAATTTATATTTTAAAAAAAGTTTACAAAAATGAAACGAGCATTCTGATATATATATAGAATTTTGAAGCATACTAACAAATTTCAAATCATATATATGACCAATATACGCTGCCGGCGTATAGTTTTCTAGCTTTGAAGCGCTCTTTTGTAAACTCATGTTTTTTTAGCTTACAATTATCTTCGAAATCAATCAACTCTTCGACGTAATTTTTTTGTTTGTTTTTTTTATATAAATAAAAAATAGTCTCTCTCTCTCTCTCTCTCTCTCTCTCTGTAATCTGACCGTTCTAATTTGATGAAAACCAATTTTAACTAATGTAAGAGATTTGCAACTTGCCTGAAATGTTTGTTGTATTCGAAATTTAAATAAAAGAAGTCTCAAAAATAGAATTATAAAAGAATTATAAAAATGATTAAAACCAAATAGACCAAAATAGAAAAGAAAAAATCTAATTAATACGTGAAACAACAGGAAAAAGAAGCGTATCTAAATCCAATGAGCTTATTCTTATTTTGGCTTACTAGGTCCCTTTAAGATATTAAGCTCTTGAAGATTTCGTATCCGCATATTGTTCGCGACAGAGAAAAAAAGGAGGAAAAGATCTCGCCGGCTTGTAGCGCATTAATGGTCTTTAACGAGCCTCTCAATTAGGGGCTGACCAATTAAGATCAGACGACGTTTAAATTCACTCGGGCGCGTCCGCCGCGGCGATGGCGGCACCATCAAGAGACAGTCCATAAGTTAACGCTCCATCTGTTCGGTCGCTTTTCGGCTTTCACAGAGGAAATGAATAGGGCAAGTCTGGCAGCCAGCCAGACAGCAAGTAACTTATTATATCTGGCATTAAATTATTATAGAGCCACGGCCGACAATGGGCACGGCGAAGTGCATGGGAAACGATTAAACCGAATCCGAACCGCCCCGGTGTCGCTAATGCGTCCCGATTTCACGCGCACGCGTGAGAAGTGCCCGCTAAATGCGACACGACGCGTTTTCTGGCGATTGTGTTCTAAATATGATCCGGAAGTCTCTCTCTCTCGATGGCGAGGCATAAACGATTCAATAGCGGGAGCGTGATGGAATACTCGGAAATTTAATCGTCATTTGCGATAAAGCCGCTCTATTGCGGCACTGCGAATATTAATTAATGGGATGAAAACCGATTTACCACACATAGTTTCCTCTATAGTTAAGTAATTAGATGCTAACAACGAGAATTTGCGAAAGCGTTAAAGCGCTGCTCATTATTGATAATTAAATAAGAAGATTGTATTAGGAAGAGATAGTGTTTCCTAATACATGATCTAGATATAAAATTCATTTTTACATAATTTATAACTTTAGGAATAATCAAGATAATTTTCTCCGATGTTTGTTTTTTCTGTTATTTGTAGTTTGCATTTGAACTCTATCATTTTAGCGAATAATATAAATTTCATCAATGTTGTGATTTATTCATTAATCGTTCCTTCTCTCTCTCTCTCTCTCTCTCTCTCTCTCCAAAGATGCAACTCTTTGGGTTTTATTTAAAAAATGCTAAAAACTCGGAAACATAATAAATTCCATATGCGGTCTACGTAATGTATGCGCATGCAATGCGTGTAGCGTGGCAGGCGTTCGACATTAATGCGAAGTCCGGGATCATTCGAAATCTGGAAATTCGTCGGCGTCCGTAAGACGTTTTAATTACGGCAATTTAAATTCAATAATTTTGGTATTTTGCTCGGGCTGGCGGAGCCGCACAGCTGTTCCGCGAATTAGCATACTAAACTTTATCACCAACAGCTCGACAAAGACGTGCCAAGACGGCTGAACTAATTTCGAAGATAGAATAAAGTTGGGAACGCGGCCGCGCGCGCGCTTCATTCCGACTTCAAAAGTGATAACTTGCTGGAATCGATACCGGCATTACTATTTAGTTTTGTGATCCTCGATCGAACGCAATGCGAATCCATTCAAAGACGATTGATCGCGCACTTGGTGGCAATTTAGTCTATTATCTGGAACGAAATATTTAGATTCCAAACAGATCCCAAACAGAAATGAAGATTTGCTCAATTTGCCTTACATGCACTGACTTGAAATGTATTTTTTACATTTTGATGTATAGACAATGATTCAAGAATCAAATTAAAATAAAAGAGCTTTGTGATTAAAAATAATTTAAAAAATAATTAATTTTGGCAACAAGGATATAGATAATATCCGAAATTTAATTTAAAAAATTTTTTAAATTATACAATATGAAGGATTATAATACTTGTGAACGATTAAAATGGATAGATTATTCTCGCATTTACAATAGAATAGCTGCACATAAGAGTTTTTATAAAAGCTCAATATTGTATTTTTTATAATAAAATTAATTATCCCAAAAATATTAAAGGAATAACTCCAACCGGGCTTTGTAGGGAGTTTATTTCATCTTCTATTTGTCGCGTTAGGATATATATATATATAAATGCAGGAAGGGTAAAAACGAAACTATTTGACTTCATTTTTGTTTGATTCTGCTTTACTGCATTGTATTTCACATACATCTTGCAATAAAATTGGGATTAAAAGTGCTAATATTATTAAAGAATTGTACTGTCCCGTTATGCCAGAATTCATGCTAGCTCGGTCATGAAAATCTCTTTGATTAATACATTCTCTTTTCGTATTTTACTATCGTACTGTGCCTCTATCTTTCTGTGCTTTTCCTCTGCTTTCACTGTTAGCAAGCGATCAGCATCAGTGTTGAAAATATTGAGTTTTGTACTTCTTAAGAAAATTATAAACTAAAGTACTTTCAGTTCTTTCGAATTAAATTTTGTAACATGTTTAAATATAGATTAGTTCTAATTGTGAATATCCATTAGGATTATCTGGGATGTTAAATCTTTGAAGGTCTTTAAAAAGACTGAAGTTCTGAAAATGATAATTTCAGAGAAATTTTAGATAGAAATATTAATTTTCAAATAGATACGAGGGGAGGACACCAATATCTACAGGTACCGCGATACATTCTTTCCAATATCAAGTATATCATCGATAGTTTTTGTTGACTGCGATGTCGATATCAGGTATCGGTACTTCGTCTCGATACTGCAACCCTAGTGGTCCGCTTGAAATGGGACTCATGCTACCGCACTCGTTTTTATCGTCATTACGGCGGACATAATTTTTCGTATATCCACGACGGAGGCAGTAAGGCGCCTCCGTATTTCTGGTGTCGAGCGTGGCGGCGGCTAAAGAAGGGAAGAGAGAAAGAAAGAGAGAGATAGAGAGGAAGAGAACGAGCCAGAAATTTGTATTCAATTTCAGCGGGACTGTTTTGTTTTACTCGGTTTCCCCGCATACATTACGCGAGACGTGCGCGGCTTCTCAAGCGATCTTTTATATTATCAATGTGGCTTTACCAGCCGTGAGAAGAACGAGTACACGGTTTCCGGTACACGCGTGGCATTCTTACTCGTCCACGCGTAATAAGGGGGCGCGTAAAGAAAACTTCGTTGTCCTGCTCTCGATGGGACACGAGGCTGTGGTCCTTGCGAGAGAAAATGCAGGAGAGACGCCGAGAAAGGCAGAGGCATAATTAAAATGTATGTACGAACCGAGAAGAGCGTCGGGGCGCAACAGGACGACAGAGAGATACTTGGGTGGACCTTAATGCACTTCAGAGTCTTATTATTCTAATGTGTCGTTAGAGCGGCCGGGTTCAGTCCTAGTCGTGGGAAAGAAGATGCAAAAATTGTAAAATTTATTTAAGGAACGAGGAAAGTCGCTGCACAACTCAAAAGCTGTAATTTGCCTCTGCGAAATCGGATTAGCTCAAGTCTGTACCGGATAGATATATAAAGATAATTAGAAAACGCCGGATAGTTGAAATTCCATATGAGAAAAATGTTTCGCCATATTCTGAAATAAACGAACAAAGTAGACTTACTAAGTTACCTTTCGCTGTAATCTTTTTTTTCCATCCTATAAGTCTTGCAAATATTTTACATGGCATATAGATGCATCAATAATTAACGGTGCTCGCATAGCGGTATTTGCAATGTGACGCGATAATCTATACGGAACACCATCAAAGTCATATTACGAATAAATAAAAAAATAAAACACATCCAGATTGTATACAATCCTTTGGGGAACATCGCGATACACACGTGTCAATATAGTGCGCCACAGTTCCGCGTGAAACTTTATCCGCCCTGTACAGTTTTATCGCGCGATGCAATTAATTTTGTCGATATAACACAGCCGGCAGAGTGTTACTCTTGTCACACATATGACGTCGATATCTGTTGTCTCTCGACCTGTATTGCTTTTTACATTATAGTATCAGTGTTGCATTCATGAGGTTTCAACAGTTTCTTTTCAAGAGTGTTTTTGTGAGATAAGAAAAGATAAGAAGATAGTTATATGTTTTTTTTTCTAATAGCGACTGTCTATTGAATTTTTAGTTGCTAGAAATGACATTACTGATGAATTGATTTAATTTTCATGCGATTATTTATTTATTAAACGAGATAACTAACTTTTAATTTGAGAAGCAAAATAATTTGAAATCCTTTTACATAGTTAGAAGTAAAATTAGTGTGAATAATATATTATCTTAATATAAATATAGTTGTATATAAATATAAATATTAGTTGGTGCAACTAAATTATATTTATAGAATTAGAAGCGAATATTAAGAGGTTTAAACATAATTACTCGTCAAACGCTGGATTAGTATTATCGCAAACTACATCATCATTATTTCGAACTTACCGCGCGCGATTAAGCACGCTTCGTGAGTTTTAGTATGTTCATCTTAATTTTGAATACTAAATAACTGGTAAATTCGTCAAAATTTCAAATAGTTTAGGATATTTTGTTTCTAATAAAGGATTTTTTTAGAATATTTTATTTTGCTATTTTAAGGCACCAAACTCCTCATATAATATCATAATTTCTTTTTAAAATACGCGGGATCGAAAGAAATCACATCTACTTAAATTAAGTTTTGTGAGATAGAAATCTGTGGAAAAGCTAAAATCTTAGTGACAGTTACTGTCACTTATCGCCTGTCGATTTACTGCCTCGACTCCACAACGGATGCATTTTTGTGTCGCAGAATATAGAACGATAAAATTAGTTTAACTTAAAAATTTATAATAAGTAGAGATTGAACCATTGTGACGTAGAATTTTTTATAATGTCTATTAATAAGGCATATTTTTTGTAGAAAATATAATAATTCTCTTTTTATAAAAATAGTGAAACGTCAATAACAATGGTAAGCATTTAAAAGATAGCAGTTTTAAGCTTTAAGAATGCAAATAGAACTTCACGCTTCAGTTAATTTCAAGTGAAATTCTTTGTCAACATCTTATCTTGAAGATCAGTCGCCAAGACGGTGTATAGCTTTAAAAAGTAAGCTCTTGAAAAGCTCACATTCCCTTTAAAGTAAGTCAGCCAGCTGTTTCGCTGGACGCGAATGTAACGGAATTCGCATTCGCTCTCGGGTGTATATGAAGGCGCCAGCGTAGGTTTCGTGGCAATTGTGCATGAGCTTCGGTATATAATTGGGATGAATATTGAGAAGTTGGCGGTGAAGTTGCGAGTAAACTTGGATGCCTCGAGGCGACCTCGCTGCTTGAGAGCAGAGACGTGTTGCGGACAGCACTCCTCGCCGTTTCTCTCTTCGTCTAACCCACCTTATTCACCTATCGCTACCACCTCGCTGCAAAACTGTACGAATATTCTCTCGATTATCCGGCGTCGTGACAATGTCTCGTTCCCAGCATCGCAGTCGGGCTTCCGTTTCCGATTCGCACGCGGAGAGGAAACCTGCTTCTCGCAGGAGGAATAACAACGGCATGGCGTGCGGATATTAAATGCAAAAAGGAAATAGCGGCAGAACGCATGACAAACTCGCGAAAAATTTCGAAGAGAGAACACATCATTAGTCTCTCACACTTTCGCAATCAATTTTTAGGGATGTGTTCCTTAGATAAATTCGTCACTATTTTTTTCTTTATGAACACATGAACGACCTAATTATATGAATGCAACTTACTTACGATTAACGTTTATACGATTTCGTTAACTAATGAAAATATGTAAGAATCGCTTGCTTATCTCTGCTTCATTTTCTTTTTTTAAGTTAATATTAAAGCAACGATCTCTCTTCTCCGCGACATCGGATATTCCACCGCCATCAATCTTGCTCGATTCGCATCGGGCGGAAATCATTATGTGTTACGCGCGATCATTACCCGTGTACCCCCGAAAAGTTCAGAAACGGTCTTGCTGCTTGAAAGCAGAGACATGTTGCGGATAGCTACCACTCCGTTCTCCTCTCCTTAACCACGTTATTCGGCTATCGGAGTTCCCGTGCAAAACTATGCGAATATTCCCGATCATCCCACCGTCCTGATGGAATTCGTGCGCTTGGTGCGCGCTGGCGAAATATATCCGGTCGGATATCACGCCGAGGAGGAATCGGCGATCGAGCAGGCACGCCGCACCGCCACGCCGGGCTAGATTAGAAAAAAAATGTATAGCCATATAAAGCCAATATTTCGTTCACATAAAATTGGCGCATAAATTATCGTGTAAACTTTATATTATACATATACTTATTCAATGAGAAAGACAGTAATGCCGCATGTGATTGTTAATGGTTCGCGTTTTCTTCCATTTTACATATTTTTTTCTCTTTTCCACTCTTTTTTATCTTCTTTCGTATTTTCACAGCTTTCGACAAAGCTGACTTTGACGTCGAAATATATCGCGCCCCGTTCGACCATGACGGTATACATGTTACGCCCGCCAACGTCCGCGCAAAATTTCGAAAAAAATCAGGAAGTCTCTCAAAATCTCCTGCTAACTAAATCTCACGCTGATATTCTGTTTTAATACTGTCTTTTTCACATTAACCAAAATTCTTTTTTTCACTTGCGTTACGACAAATAAAACAAAGCGACAACCGTTTGCAGCAGAACAAATCAATCGCTCAAATCGTTGAATCACGAAGTGATTTTTGTTTATAAGACATATCGCGATTGAAGCTTTTTTCTCTCAACAATATTGCTAATACGCTATTAAGTTTAATATTTTTTTAACATCCCGTATAATGCGCGTATGAGGTTAATTAAATTATATGAAGGAATGATTCTACGCGCAAGACAGGGGAGCGTGTAGTCGACAGCGATTGTTGCATTATTAACTTTACGCGCGGTTGTTTCTTCGCTGAGCTTCGTCCCGGCTATGTAGTTTCTACCGAGTTCCGCGGGCGCATCTTTCTGCCTCCTCCGTTTACGTGAATATAAAGCTCAAGTCCTGCGTGTGATCGTTATGAAAATCCAGCGGTGGAGTCCCGTAATTCGACGCAAAAGGAAGCCAAGAATTCGCTTCACGCGCTCCAATTTCATGCTCTTGAAAAACATGAACATCGAACTTTTTGCGAGGATAATATTATTTTTACAGCCACCACTTGCTGGAGTTTCCATACACTTCTCTCCGCACATTTGTTTTTACGGGAATTGCAGCGAGTTTCCACTTATAAGCGACGCTCTGTTTTCCTATTTATCAAATCTCATCGAGATTATATTGTTTCACATCCTTTACAGTCCTTCACAGTCTATTTGTAGTTTTATCGATCAAAATTACACACGTCTAAAAATTATCCTAGATAAGACGTTTTAAAAACAATGTCTTCAAGATGTCATAAATAAAGACATGAGATATGTTAAAGACATCGTACAGGTATTTTTCTGATAGTTTTATAAGATATGAAATTTTGCGACATCTCTTAGACGATGCCATAATATTTTCTGGGAACGTTTTAAATGTTAGATTTTGAATTACGCTTGTGTCTCCTCTCAGTCAGAATGTATTTGTTCCAGTTCATCCTTCGAGTTTCGTTAACGTTTTGAAAATTTCGGCGTGATAAAGGAAAATCTTGGTACGAGGCATTATTATTTGAGTTACTGGTTTTGTACAGAAGCTAACAACTACATTAGGTTAACATGTTATGTCTCGTAACAGCCGCTTTTCATATCCTTGCCGTCACGAACGCATTCCGCGTTTCATAATATAGATATAATTCGCTGAATAAATATATGTAAATTGCATAATCGAATACGATGTCTCTTTCATATGGAAGATGTCAAACATATTTCAATTCTCCGCGCTGCTTGACATCGTTATGATAATCGTGATGAAAACATTTAATTATGTTATAACGTAGCACGTAAACGTAATGGGACTATATTAATATGATTATAATAAAACTAGCTTTATATATAAAATTACGCATATAAAGATATCTCGTGTTTAGACAGTTACTGAACTATGTAAGCGATATATATTTTGAAAATGAAGTTAGATATTTAAGATTTTGCTCGGCGAAGTAAATGTATTGAGTTATGTTTAGACATCATGTTTAAATTTATTATTTTCTAAAATTATGTTTGTGTGTGGCTTTTAAAATAAAAGAGATTGTTTTTTACTTTATCTAAATAAGATTTTACATGCTTACATGTTACGGTATATTCTCATCGTCTATATTTCTCTGTTTTTATACAAACATTTTGAAAATAAGGGTAAAAAGTTATAAGCAAAAATTTTATGGATAATGCCCTCACGTTAGATTGTTATAAGGGAATTTCTCGATAGATTAGTTCCGTCGTTCGCGCGCGTTATGGGATGTTACGTCGATCCTTTACATGCCGTTCCATAAGCGTAGTCGACCGAGGCAGGAAGGAGCTCGTTTAATAAATAATTCTCTGCGTCTGTGTTCTCTTCGGCCGGTACGTTCATTCTTACAGCAGCGGTTCCGGTATCGATTTCTTGCGACTGTAAGAAAAATAGACCGCGTTCCGGTAAATTTTTAATCCGCGCCGCCGTCGATGTCTAAATAAAGAAACTTTCTCCCCTTTTATGCAAAACTGGCGTCTAAGAAAGTTTTCGGACGTAAAGAAGTGTACAAGACCGAGAGGCCGGATGGTGAGGGATACGCTCGCTCAATATTTATGCGCAGGAAGTCCGTGCTCGCTCGCCTTTCCTTCTATAATAGTGCCCCGTTGAACTTGTTGCTGAGTTCCAGTAGCAATTGTTACATATTATTTAGCGAACAACTTTTGAGCGGTTGAAAGCAAAAGTAAGTTGAAAATCAATATGATAGAATCTAGAAATATGAAACTGATACAAAATGACGAAACCTTTGACCGACAAACTGTTTGTCGTAAAATTGTTCAAATCACGTACGCAGATTGTACGTATCGGACAACATGTCAACATTTATTATATCCCGAGATCTTTATCTGATGGGCAGTACGATAAATCATATCGCGTGGATACCGAGAGCCACCCGGGATTAAAATCTCTTGATAATTCGAAACACATCTCTTAATGCGACACACTTCGGAGAAATCGCATTAGCTCAGCCGTCTAGACTCGTATCGCCGGCTGCTGACACTATTCAACAATATCAAGCACTTACGGTTATAGAGTTAGCCTGTCGGCTGAGCGCATAATTACCAACCGGAGCGGAGAATCTCGCGTAATTTTCGGGCGGTGAAAATTTCATGGCGAATACGTACCCGCGCCGTCCGCGCAAGGCGTTTTAACGAAGCGCGAGCTGTCGTCGTCCCTCACGAGCTCGCCGTGAATTTGCAGTACGACGATCCGCTCTGCCTTCGTTGCGTCGAACTTTGCTGCAAGCGAGAAGAGAAACGCGAAGGTGGTCGGTGTACAGATAAACCGGAGGCGTGTGTTCGCCTTGCGAGCGAAGCCAGAGCGAGTGATGTGCCAGCCCGGGCGGCAGACAGCAAAATCATTTGCCAACGTCTGGTTTGTAAATTATTACAGCTACCCCGGAGAGACTAAGTCGCCCATTATTCTGTTAAACGCTTCGTAGAACGAGATTCATCCCCGAGTCGAAGGGACGTACGTAAAAGTCCCTTAGCGAAGTTAGAAATTTTTTAGGAGAATTTTTTTTATCTTCAAAGAGCTGTAAAAAAGTAAACGAACAGCACAATAGAATGAAATAGATTAATGAAGTACGAAGACATATGCACTTTTCATTAATGAATATAAGCTAATGGATCATTATTGAATGCGCAGAGATATTTCCGCTATTAAAAATTAGCTACTAGGTAGAGAAAGGATTATGAGTTGTAAATATTTTATATGTTCATACTGTACAATTATTAAAATAAGAATTTAAAAAAGAAAGGATTAGAATGGGCTTTTTGAAAATACAGGGAATTGTTGCGTATATGAGACAAATGTACTATCTGTGAAATATTTCCTTTATTCGGAACGCCGCTAATTACATGGCCGCTTTGTGAGGCGAATTCTTTATTACCTCGCAGCGAATGAATTATGTGTATAATCGTGCGTGCAGTCGTTTCACCGTATTGCCGCGAATAAATATCCCCGTATGCACGCGTGTGAAAATGCCCGACGTGTGCACGAAAACCTGGCAATTTTCCCGACATTTAAATAGGACCCGACTGTGAACCAGTAATAAGCAAAATTTAGTTCACACCAAATCAATTAAATCTTTTTTACGCATATTGATATATATAGTTTGTCTCTTAATTCAATTATATTTTTTAAAATTTAAAATTGATATACGATATAGATACAAATATATATATAATTGAAAAGATCATT
The DNA here is from genome assembly GCA_003063835.1 of Aphaenogaster floridana. NCBI lineage: Eukaryota > Metazoa > Arthropoda > Insecta > Hymenoptera > Formicidae > Aphaenogaster > Aphaenogaster floridana. Next base: position 2,274,606 of record NJRP01000002.1, read on the forward strand.
GATTAAGACTGAAAAATAAATTATTCCTGATCTGTTGTTCTAAATAAGAATTTTTAGAGTTAGCTTTTTAGAAAAATGTAGAACGCTATTGAAATTAAAAAGATATAATAAATAATTTACCACCTCTTGGTGTTAATTTGCACAGATTTGTATGTTAAAGCTTATTAATTATTTAAATCTTCTATTGAAGATATTTTATTTTTCATATGTCTTTTATTTTCCTGGGAAGAATTAAAAACCAATAAATCATTCTTTGGGATCGATTTTAGTACCGTGATCCGCACGGTATTTCTATTCGACGAACAATTTTTTGGCGGGGTAGGGGTAGGGGCCTTCTCCTCGGCGAGGAACGTGCTGGGAGTTCTTGCGATTTCTTTGTTCGATTGATGTTCAATGCGAGAAATGTGACGGCCGATACTTCAACCTGGCCGCGATATTCCCAGGATAAATGTCGACGAAGATCGCAGACGAGTATTCGGGAGACAGATAGTCGGACGGCGATGCCCGTATTCTCGGAGGATTGTGGATTCCGTGAAATTTTGCGGCCATTCTCCGTGGTTATCTCTTTAATCAATTTGCACGGCCTTTTGATTAACGCTTCATTTTTCGTACGCGTACGCTCTGCATATTATTGATTATGTACCAAAATATTTTTTTTCTTATATTTGTACAATTTTTGCTTTTTTATTATTTTTTATTTGGTATAAGATAAATTCCCATTAATAATTTGTCGAGAATATGCTCGTATCCGTGGCTGAAATCAAATGTTGGCGGTTTTAACCCTTTCGCGCCGACTTTTTTTTCTTTGGATTTCTTTATGTTTCACAACATAAATCGAGTTTTTGGTGTTTTAGAAAGTTTATTCGTCGCCTTGTATTTTTCAGATCTTCGATGGGACACATATGTCCCGTTAGGCGCGAAAGGGTTAAGATATCTAATATAATTATTTCAATGTCTATAGCATACAAAATTTAATAAATCTCGCCTTGCCTATCACGCGTGTCCCGAGAGTGAAAAGAGAAGCTCAGTTACCGGGGGTGGCATTGCATCAGGCACGGCGCGGGCGCGTCGGAAGATTTTCGTTGGCTGGTTGGGGAAACTTCGCCGAGAGAGTCCCGCGGCGAACTTTTAACGCTATACCGTATACGCAGCCCGGAAAAGTTTCAACTCACCTACTTGCCATTCGTTCGCGGGACGAATCTTTCCTCCTTCCTGCTGCCGAATCCCTTTTTACGCGGGAGTGTCTTCTACCTAGGAAGTCGTTATAAACAAGGATTAAGGCTCCCGGACGTGCCGTATTTTTCCGCGCGTTCTTCGCGGGATGCGTTTTTCGCATTCTCGCCGAGCGGCGCGATGACAGATATTCGGGGTTTCGAAAAGCGTGCACGCGCGTAAACCGACAGAAAGTGAAACGCGATAAGATAAGTTCCGTTTTGGATAATAATGTCTCTCGTACTTCCGAATTTTGTCAATATATCGCCGAATTAAATGGATTAAATAATCATTGATTATTTTGGCTCACTAACGGGAAACTTCATATATTTCGTATAATATGTCCACCCAACTATAAGTTCAATCAAATTGATAAATTCCATGCATGTCCGCAGCATTACATTCTACAAATGCTTTAGAATTATGTTCGATCGCCACGTTAATCGTCTGTGATTGAAATCTTTGGCATTATAATCTACCTCATTAAAATGAATTTATTCAAAATTGCACATTTATTTCTAGTATCATAATTTGATGAAAATATATTAAGTAAAATATTATATTGAAATGCGCGGTTAAAAAGTATTTAAAGATAAGCCAGAACCGATTATAATGCGGATTATAATTTCAATGTTAAACACACACATAGTTCGATTACAACGAGGCAATTAAATGAGCGTGCATTACGCGTAACACGGTAACGAAGATGCACTTAAATGCTTCCTTACACCCCTAATTTTACACGCGAGATAAACGTCTACTTGCGCCAGTTTTGGTAGCCCGGCTGAACATTAAACTCGCTTCGCACATTTCTTCAATTTGATTTTGCGTGACTGCGTCGTAATTACCTTCGAGCAAGACCGAAGGAGGAAAGATATAAATAGAAAGAGAGAAACGAAAAGAGAAGAGAGGAAAGAGAACAGTGAGAGAATGACGCAGAGAAAAGGGAAAAAAAAACACTTAATATTCTCCGGAATAAAATTCTTAAAGCGAACACGAAACGTGATATACAGTACTACTCGAATGCGACTAATGTTAATGAAGAACATAGCATAAAAAATGATTGAAAATCGAAATAGTTTGATTTGCATGAATAAATTATTATTTGATCTGAACACAAGTATAACAATACAAACATTCTATCTTAGAAAATGACAATAAAAAGTATTTGTTTCAATATACGGTATTGTCCGCTTTGTGCTGATAACTATAACAAAACTATATCTTGAATGTTATATTGATTTATTATTAAAATCTTTTTCATTCTTCTTGGATTTTCTTTAAATATATCCTTTTGAAGGATTCATATCATCGTTATTAATCAATAAATGTCGTCCGATGTAAGCATAGAATTTATAGAAATTTTATAGAAATTAATTAGTATTATATTAAAAAACTACTTAGTTTTGCATGCTCGTCATCTTTGATTTAAGTATCTCGAAGTTAACTTGCATTGATTGACTAAATGATGTATGTACATGTGACTGACCGAGGAATCAATGAAGCCAACAGAGACAGACGTAGGCTAGAGAGCGACAGAGACATATTATAGAGAATGCACATAATTACACGCAGCCTTTAATGATTAGCGTCATTACGAGGAAGAATTAGGCGTGCGTTTCTGCAGGACGAGCCTACATATATATATAGTACGTCCTAATAGAGGACTCACATATAAACGGCGGATAATAAGTCACTTACACGAATCCTGGACCAGGGGGTTGGCCGCACGCCAGTTCTCTCTCCCTCTCCCCCTCCTCTCTCTCTCTCTCTCTCACTCTCTCTCTATTCGCGCTTCGGTTGTTCCGATCTATTCTATATCGTGCATGTCACACGCATGACGCTCTTAACTAAATTATGGACAAAGTAGTGCGATTCCCTAGCTTAAGGGGACATTCACAAAGTTCCGGTGCAGCCCCACGAATTTCGCGTATTCTCTTGTAGGGCGTAGTACCTAGTGGTGCCTATCATTTTGTGAAGCTCGCAAAAATGCGATATATATATTATCCTTTTTACCATACCTGCGGGAGAACTGCAAGGCTGACGTTCTTTTTACAACTTGAAGTTATCATATTGCGTTTATCATAATGAGAAAAAATAATTTCAAAATGGAACGATATATTGCATCTTTCTATTACTAATTTACAAATCGGTGAAATATGCGTGTGCGTATGTTACCTTGTGGTGATTATGACGATTACATGGTTCTCTTTGCTGCTTCGAAATATTATTCAGACAAAAATTGAATATTTCGATATTTTGCCTTATTATATCTAAGTTATTATTTTATAAATTATTTGCTTAAAAGCTGCATATTGTCCTGCATATTGATGAAATATGGCTTTTTTTATCTGTGGTGAAGAAATTACCGCTAGCTATGCGCGGTCAGACACGATGGCAGTAAAGTAAATCGTGCAAAACATCCTTCGCCACGTATCGCATCCCATGTCAGCAACGAGTGACGGACGTTACACGCTGTGTTGTAAATTGCGAGCGTCCTCTACGGTGCAGTTAGCATGGTACACAGCTCTCGATATGAAACGCGGAGTTACGTTTGGCATTAGTCGACCATTTCTATTGACCCGTTGCTCCAATTTATTTATTATTTATTGGACATTGGTAGGCACGCATTGCGCGCAGAATTCGAAAAATCGTTATAATCCCCTATAAACGCTATATATCAATTAATTTAAGTAAAATATGATAATTATATATAACAATCTCGCTCGCAGAAATGAAAGTCGATGTGAATGTTTTAATAAACAACAATTTTAAAATGGTGTTTTGATTAAAAACATAACTAGAATTTGAAGAATTATTGCAATTGTTATAAATATTATTGTAATATCAAATTCTTTAGTATTTTTATTTTTATGACCGTAAACCGTTTAAATAAAATAATTACTAGATTATTTAAAAGTATAAATATAATTTTTTGAATATGCTAAAAATTCTAATTTCAAAGGATAATCCATTCCTAAAACATTTCTATCCTTATAAATATTTCTAGCCTTAAATAGCCTTTCTCTATACATCTATCTATATATATCTGTCTACCTATATATTAATTAATATATACTTTATTAACCATATTGAGCTTTATTGACTGAATCTCAATGTTTCTAAATAATAAATGAAGGAGCGCATGTGAGCCAAATGTCTAATTCATGAAGTTCATTTCAGATATGGTTCTATATTTAAAATGGCTTTATGTCTAAAGGGGAGCTTAAAAATTATAAATTTGGTTTTTACTTTTGTTCTCAATCCATCAAATTCTATTCAATCTTATCGTATTCTGCAAAATATTCTGTCCTCACGCCGTCAATCATATTTGCGGAGATAAAACTATGTGCAGATACGTTAAATCGAATTTAGGCAGCGATTGGACGTCACATCCCGAAGTATCAGGGCGAATTAAATGTTAAATCGTTGCACAAAGGATGACCGAAAGGATGGTCGGCGCGTTTTCGCCCTTTCGGCCAGAAGGCTTTTTTCACGTTTTGTTGGCCGGCACATTTGAATTTTTATAGCGGCGCTGATAGATTGACAGACGAATTAACTGACAGTGTCGACGTCGACACTGCTCCGAAAGAGAGTCGCGCATGGGCGAATGGTTAAAGGCGAAAGGCTCACAGGTTTAGTTTTAAACACACTATCGTAACCACCAAACGCAATGAAATAGATCTATAACGAACCCGCGATACCTCTTGGAAAATGTCCAAAGTGAAAAATTTATGCACGATTACTTACGAGATCAATTTATATAATAACTTAACTGTGCTTCTGCATGTAATCAGAAAGTTTCGGTCCATTCATCCACGCGAGGCAAAATATGCTATACTTTTGTTGAAAGCGTTTCCCAGAGAAATCCATTAACATGCTTCATTTTACTTTCATAATTCATCCGAAATACAAACATCGACTCGCCTTAATTTAGGTCAACGTTCTCGAAAAGAAAGTACGCGAAAGTTGTAGCAAGCGCGGAAAATAGAGACCTCGACTGTATTCCATTTAATTTCTCAAGGACCATCCTTTGAAAAAGACCCTCGACACGATCAATCGAGAAATTCGAAAGTTGGATCTTCTTGACGTTATTTGCGCATCGACTAGCGAGAGAAATTTGAACGGCGCGCTATTATACCGGATGAAAATTCGGAAATGTAATCGGATAATTGAGACAGACACGAGGGGGACGCGCTGACATAATTACTGTCAGTGCCCGATTTACCGGGATAATTTCGTGATACGTGTCCCGGCAGAGGTAATTCCATAATGCTCGGGCTCTCCGGGCACCGTAAATCTGAAAAATTCGCGTTACCGGCCGGTGATTAAAGAACGAGGCGATAATGGAAGGCAACGTGGAAATTTTTGTCCGCACGTTGGACGCGCGTCGCGACCCAATTATTTTACAAATATGTCACCGGTTGACTTTCAGTCACGTCACCTAAGCCATGATGTCATATTTTCCTTCACGTATCGCGCTAACATGTATCCTTTAATTAGTGGAAGCGTAAAAATTACGATCGAAACCGTGTATAAAAGCTACGAGTTTCTAAAATCAAATTTTGCGGGGTGATAGAAAGAATATATCTTGCGACAAAATATATGTTTTTATATTTTTGTCTTTTATATATTTCATAGTTTTATACGAAGGTTGTACATTATGAAAAATAATGGCAAATTAAAATTCGATAATTTTACTCCGATTACTGCTTTTATCACATTTTTACATTCGAAAAGTTTCGAAAAATTGCCTCGCGCGACGTTTTCAAGTAACATCGAAGGGAATTTTTCAATCTCCTCAATCCGGATATGTAATGCACTTTCCCGACACCCAGAATGTCGACCGGCCGCGCCATAGAACTCGATGCAATATAAGAATCTCCAGAATTTGTACAATTTTTTAATGCCCATACCGTGCGGAGCAGGTTTCCTCCTTCGGCAAAATTTGAATGGCATGACTCCATATATGCAGGCGAGGACACGCTACTTTTTAAAAGATATTAAAAAGCTTTATTTTCTTAAAAAGAATTTTCAATTTTCAAAGTTGCACGCATTTGTTCTGCATCGTTATGTGTATAACAATGACGATTATAGACGTAAGATAAATCTAAATCTGACGATTTAAGTTAGGTACATTAAAGCTGCTTTATACAGTAATTGCCTTTGATAAATTGATGTATCTTTAGATTTGCAATACAATTGCGCGAATTGAAAACTGGTAATTATCTATCTTTTTCTGCCACATTACCAATGCAAATGCCGAGTATCGATATCGTATGAGGGCGCGCAGATTTTTCGTGAGAGCATATTAACTATTTTTGCGCTCCACGAGCATACCGGTTAAATCTGGGTTATTATTTCGGCGTCAAAAAGGGCCATTTAGCCGTGAAATTCGATTTACTATGGCGCACAGGCAAATTCGATAGAAAATGAACGCTGAAAGGTTATTATTCTATATACGCGCACCGTATATCAAATTCCTTCCTTCGACACTTCCAGTCACAAAACAAAACAATGTAATGGTTCGTAAATAGGAGTGGGAACAAATCAGATGCGCGATAGCAATAAATAATTTATGTAACATACAAAACAGATATTTTTAGTCAATGCGATTATTGATTGAAATACTTTTTATTTTTATTTTTATGATGAGTTGTTTTACGTGATGTGTTTTTATTATCTGAAGTGTTAGCTATTTTCGCCTAAAATACTTTCGGTAACTTTTATCACTGATAATAATTATCAGTTGTTTGGGGACAGTTCAGAACATCCAGAAACTTTTATTATGTATCGAAGAAAGATATGAGGGTATGAGATTAAATATATTATTCGAGAGAAAAACAGCAAAATCCCCTCTTTCACTCTTTTTCTCATAGATGACAGGATGATGTTGCGGCTAGCCAAGAAGTAAGAGAATTTGTGGTCGTCCGCTATGCAGGATATGAGCAGATACCAAAGCAGCCTGTTTTTCAGTTTTAACCTTCATAATCCCGAAGGGAGGTCCATATGGATTTTGCACTATTAATGGAAATAAATGGTGCAGCTATATTTTCTCCCTACAATAATCCATATTTAACTGTCACACATTTTTATCATCGTGATTTTTATTACATTTGTTTCCATCCTCTGTACAGATTGAAAATTTTCAACATAACGAGATTTACGGTGCCTATATTTTAACAGATTTTACATACATTTTCATTAAATAAATTGAATATTCTCTCAGTAAAAACATTAAAAATGAAATTAGATATGTTGGACGATATACATACACACGTTATTGTGTATCTTTTCACTTTTTATAAGAGCGGATACCGCACCTGTAGCGTAATGAAACTCGACTCTCTAATTTTCCAGAATCGATTACGCTTTCAATTATTACTCGCTGAAATTACCGATAATGATTTTCTCGGTGAACGATTGCGACAACGTAGGTTCGAAGCCGTATGCGATATCGCGACCGTTTAGCCACGAAATTCGATTTAGCACGGGTGAACGAGAGAGGAAGCTGCCGGAAAAGCGAACACCGCGTGTGGCACCGACTATACTACGAATAGTGTCTAGTGTCCTTGCTTCTTCGGTACAGTGTCGGGGGATGCTCAGGATGCTGCGGCTCGCCGCGAGTGACGACAGAATTTCGCGTCCGTACTGCGAGGCGTGGCGGGCGGAATGGGGTTGCCACGTGCCCTCTTTCAGCCAGCTCTGTCCCGTGCACTCACTCCCTGTAATTATCTGCTGTCCGTAATTTTCTTTAATCACAGGAGCCCGCGGCGCTCCGCGTTCACTTTGACGGACTTGTGTCGAAAGGATTCGGCCGCGCCACACCGGCCAAACACGTTGCGATATTCACCGGGTGGTGTCGAGGATAAAGAGGATGGTAGTGTGAGGGATGGAAGTACGGATACCGGGCAAGCGAAGCGGCGCGAAGTCCCGACGTAACATGGAAACGCGCAGACGACGATCGTGGAAAGCTAAAGGAAGCGAAGGGAATGGACGCGACGGGACAAAACGGCGAAAGGGTGAAACGGAAGTGGAACCAAGAATACGGACGAATCGAGTTTTCGCACGCTCAGTATTCTATACTGAACGGGAAGAAAACGAGGACACGTACCGTGCAGTGAGTTGATGCTATTAATGTGTGCTGTTCACGTCCAGATATATTCTCGGATGTTTATTGTAAATATGGTTATTCATAAATTATAGATAAACTTAGCGATCTAAGGTAAATATCGTAAAAAGATGGATTTGAAATATTTTTGTACTTATCGATCTTTTGGAATAAAAAATCCTTTACAACGTCCTAACGTTTCTCGCGCATGTTTGTGTTGTGTCAGACAGCGATCATCTAGTTAGACGATTAGTTACAGAAGTAACAGAATTTCACACCGTATTTTGATAAATAATAATTTGTTGAATAACGAAGACGGGAGGACGAAAAACATAAGAAAGAAAAACAAAGAAAATGGACTGAGAAGAGAATCCGAGGATCGTTGAGAACTGGAGTATGGATGAAGGAGATCCTCAGGGAGATAAAGAAAACGACGGGCAGGAGGAACACATCGTCGAGAGTTGGAGAAATTATAACGTACGGACAAAACTTTCCGGCGGTATTCGACACGCGTATACTTGCATACACCGCCCAGCGATGCGAGCGTAGCACAGCTGGAGAAACTATTTAACGAGAAGAATTTCCATTCGGCGCGCCACCGCGTTGATAACGTTTTCTAATTTGCCCTAAGTCTCCGTCGGGCTTTAGAAGTCCAGGCACTTCTCGAGGATCCGCCAACGGGAGATTCGAAAAGTCTACTTTTTGCGGCGCGCATTAAACCGGATTTACGCGAAGTACTTTTCCTTGGTCAATCGACGGCCGATCGCTATCGGCTGCGGCTATAATTGTGTGTTTTTGAGAGATAAGAAAGATATCACGCTTCAATTATGTTACGTATTCGATTTGGTATAATTATGCTTTCTTTGGCTTATTCGTTGCTTCGTACTTGCTGCTAAGGTAGTCCCTTATCGTCAAGG
>NJRP01000002.1:2284157-2338509 GCA_003063835.1 Aphaenogaster floridana
GGAAAAAGTCCCGGACCTCTGAAATATCTCAGAAGGAGTGGGATATAGAAAAAAATGTTAAATACAAAAGTAGTAGGGTTCAAAGTAGGGCACTTGATGGTGCCCTTGATCTTGAACCCTACTACTTTTGTATTTAACATTTTTTTCTATATCCCACTCCTTCCAAGATATTTCAAGGGTCCGGGACTTTTTCCCCACCCTGTATAATGCTCATGAACGAAAGCATGAAACGAAAAGTCCGATTTTAATTATCTTACATTAAAAATTATTTTTATTCTTTAACTAACTTGCGCATTTCTTACCGCGCTGATTCCCAACTAGCCTTTCTTTCAAGTACATTATTATTGTTTTAATTATCGGAAGTCTTTTTAATTTTATATTGTTAAGAATTATAATATATAGATTTCGATTTTTTTGGGCATTGAATACAGAGATTTTATTTCTCGCATTATTATTGCATATACCTATTACGTCTTACAGGGAAATATCTACGCACATTTAATATAATTTATAAATAAATATAAATTTATGCACATATTATAACACAAGTTAAATTTTTTATTCGTGAGCAAAATCTGAAGGTTTTATAGAGGGATTATTTTAATTACGTGTTGCAAAATCTGAAAATATAAGACAGTTCAGAATCGGAGTTGCAGTTCCGCGTTCTCGAGATATAATAACACAGGCCTGCATGGATTCTGTTGCCTGGAAAAGAAGAGTGGTTTCGCGTAGTCTTTTGCGCGCTGAATCCGAATTTGCAAACGAAAATTTTCCATTACGTAAGGTTTTTAAGAAAAATGGGGTTTTGGCAAAAAACGCGTTTTAACGCCAGTTTTCTCAAAAACCTTATGTGATGGAAAATTTTCGTTTGCAGATTTGAATTCAGCACGCAAAAGACTATGCGAAACCACTCTTCTTTTCTAGGCAACAGAGAAAAAGTCGAAATATGCAGGCCTATGTAATCGGTAAATACAAATAGTAATATCGGATGCAGAACCGTCGTTGCGACGTTAATCCCATTTGCTCGAAACACGAAGTGCATCGATGACATCTGCGTGCTACTGTTACGGTCGGGTTGCTGCAGCAGCAACAGTTTCTGCAGCCGGAACAGCACGATTATCCGGGACACCTAACGTCAACCGCTTTCTGGAGCCGCAGTTCCTGCAACAGAATGACGCATGCGGAGCTTTCCGCATTTGGATCCTTGTGATATCGAACCGCGCTGCGAGCGACGTTTGCGAACAAAAAAGAGATTCCTCATGTAAATGCATTTCTAGATGCATGTGCGGTTAAGATCTTTCTTGTGGTAGCGCGTTTCAATGCATTGGTGGAAATATTTGCGAAGGAGCGCCGATTATTGTCGCGTTCGTCGCCTTAATGGTTGCTCTGAAACTTTATTCTTTGTCTCTTTATCGTTCGTGCCTCTTTATTGCGTGCGTTACTACTTATTTATTTTTTATAGCTTCACCAGTGCTAGTAGACATGAAATGCTGCTATGAAATCAAATATGTTGATACGAATAGTGCTACAATAAAATTCGTGCGTATCAGTTTGCCGATTTATACCGGCAAGTTGCATGGGACATCGATGTCCGGCGAATCGCTTTGACCATAACTCAGGCAACGTTACGGACGGACCGCGCAGATATACACCGTTATTTACGCACTTCCGATAACCGCGCGCAATGAATACCGTAAAGTTTCGTAAAGACCGCAAACATAAAAGCTGCGATAAACGGAGAATTGTAGAGGTTCATTGTGAACTGCTACAAGTTTCGCTGTCTCGCCTCACCGCGACGATAGTTGCACAATTCTCGTTTCCCTGTCGCTCGTAATTTTCCACGGCCGGCATGGTGGCAGCCCCGTGTTCTGCGTCCAACCAATTCTGGAAACACATACCATACGGATGGCATTTTGGAATGCCGATTTTGGTCCCTCCTACGGTCCCTGCAACGCGATAGAATTAAGCGAATCCTCGGCAAAAATAATAACCCCTTCGCAAAGTGCGAAACTAACCGTCTCGTCTCGCTGCTCCTTTCCCCGTTTTTGCCGGGCGCACGTTGTCCCTCGTAAATTTTGTGATATATACTGGGCCGCCTTCTCTGGCGAAACTAATTAGCATCTCCTGAGTCTCAGCGCCAACCACACACAAAGCTTAATCAGACCTCAAAGTATTACACGTGGCGACTTTGCGCGAAGTTCCGGCGCAATGACATTTCTGTTGCTGGAAGCGCTGTGCTCTAGTGGCATGTTGCGGTTAAAAAAGGCGGATAAAAAGGCGCCAGCAATGAGAGATAAAAGATTGCATAAGAATGGGGATTGTGGCAACAGACATACACACATACATACAATGATTGCACTTGGACTTTGGAGAGGAGTCCAGGAGGAAAGGATAACATTAGCGACTGCTTTTATTTCAGTTGAAAATAGGTTGCTGAAAATTGCGAGAAGGAATCGAATATTTCTACGCTGATCAATGTTAAATCGACATTAACACGCCGCGCGATAAAGTAATGTACATTCAATTCTACTTCCGATGAGAAATGTGCGAATATACGAGCGGGGAAAATAGGAAAATACGTTTCGCGATTCATCTCGCGCGGCGAATAACGCAGTTTCGCACTCCGGAAGACGACGCCGTCGATACCAATCCGAAGTTCTCCGATCTCGCCGGCACCAGCTGCGGTCCGTATCACAGACGGGCACACGCACACGCGTGCACTCACGCGCATTCCCGCACTCACCCGCACGCGAAGAAAGCCGAACTGATGCGTGCGCGATTCTCCTCGGGAGCCTCAATCTCCCGCAGAAGAAGCCGCGTTAATTAACAGTCGCGGCCGATCGCGATACCGCCGTCGAACTATAAAGATAACGGCGCGCGTCGGGTGTTCTCCGGTAAATGGCTGCCGGGTGGGCGTCGCAACCCCGTTCTCGTCGCCGTCATCATCGTCGTCGTCGTCGTCGTCGTCGCGCAGTGTCGCGACGCCGTATCCGACAAAGTCCCGCGACACCGGCTGACTGTTGGGGATGTCGGTCGTTGTTGTTGTTGTTGTTGTTATCTCGAGCTGTTTCCTGGTAATTGTCTTCCCTCTTAGGCGGCCCCGGGACGGGCTCGTTATCTGGTGAATAATTCAATAAACTGCCGCGGAGAGTTTGTAAAGCGAAAATTTCACGGTTTAGGGGCAAAAAGCGACGCGGGAGATGTTCCGTTTGATGCGTCCGACTTCGCTCCCTGCCTCCGATTTGCGGGCTTCAGCAGGGAAACCCGCGTCGATCTCCTCAATCGGATAAAATCGTTGAGTTGCTCGCGTGTTCTAAACTCTATTTGGCTATTTTTTGTTTAAAATTATTTCAGTCAGTACAATTATTTTAAATAGATAAATATTAACACGACAAAAGAGAGAGAGAGAGAATAATTTTACTAGGAAAATATTTTAAAATGTAAGATAAATTAATATTGGTTGATCTGTTTCTATTGTAAAGTTTTTCTTTTTACTGCGATCGTGGCTTTAGCTCGCAATTGCCTCGCGGACCAGGTCCGAAACTGAAACTAATTTTAAACTCGACGTTAAATAGCTCTGCCAATAGATAAATACATCACATCGTTGTACGTTGAAACAAACGTACTTCGCGCTCGGTGTACGTAACCGAGACTATTACACACATTTGCGACATCCGATACGATACGCAGCAGAACAGCACGCTGCTCTTGATGCACTTTGCCGTGCACTCGAAAAGCAGGTGCGCGCCTATCGGCAGATATTTCAAAATATATAATACACTCGATAAGTGACACGCGCGGACGCCGATCACTCGACAAAAATACAATTTGCGCGCATCGCGCTGGCTCTCGCGATGGCCCGCTCAAAGCGTGCGTCGCGCGCGAGTAAATCGCGCGTTTATCCGCCGATAATTACACCTCGCGATGTGCGCGTGTTATGCACGCGTATATAGACATTTTCCGGCCAATATTTCCCGATAAATATTTCGCGGCCGCCGCGCCGCGGCGCGCAATCGCGCGGCAGAATTGCATCGCCGATAAACATTATTTATTTTTCCCTACAAACGGACCTTCGGAAAATACATATTTCGAGTGGCGGGCGACCGAGCGGCCGCGCCCGCACCATCGGCACACGGCCGGTGTAACCACTGAATAACGGATCTGTTTCTGGCAACTGTTGAATATTCAATGAAATAATTTGTTTCGTTCTATCCTCGTTCTTTTTCCATCTCACGGCGCACCGCGAAACCAATCATAAATTGTACCTGTTAGCGGGACGAGCCGCGCACGTCGACGACCAGTCAAGACACTTCCGCCGTGCCAACAAAATAATTAGATCGCTATGAATAAAGTCGCAGTTCCGGTCGGGTATGCGGATTGCAAATGAATAGCTTCTGCAAATTTCATCTGGTAGATGCTTCGACCAATTTGGACTTGATGTTTCTTTAACAAGACCGTCGACGTGGCAACGGTAGCTTTGAAATTAAATAAACGACTTTAGCTTTCATGAAATAATTTCCCGTGACATGAATAGATAGTAGAACAGAGGGTTTTATTATTTTTACAAGGTCCACCCAACAATCTGCATCGCCGCCGATGATATTTTTAAGGGATCAATATCAAAGTAAAAAATTAAAGAATTTATGTATAATATATTCGTTGAAACTAACAGTAAATACTATTCTTTGCCAGTAAGTAGATAAAAGCAAACAACTATAATTCGACTCGACCGGACTGGCCAGATATATTTAATAATGCACATTTTAATAATGCACAATTGTTATTGACCTTGGTCATGATATCATTGTCTTTTGTCTCATATTGATAATTTATTTATATTCTAATTTATTGATTGCGGTTCTTCTGTTATGTTCACCTTATATCGATCTTTCTATTGTAATCATTTCTTCACATGTCATTATTATATATATATTATATATAATATAATTGCGCACTGTCGCCAGCGCTTGACTCTTAATTGCCGTTTTATGCTTTGTTATTTGACCTTATCGAGAGTCAATTATTTATATATCATTTGATTATTATTATATATGTTGCCTAAGCTTTAATTTACTAACTTTTTGCTGATGAAGACTAACAATAAGTATATTCGAAACGTTTAGTTAATTTCGGAATTTTTAATTATTTTTATTTATGTATAATAAACATTCTGATTTTTGAACTTTTAATTGCTCGTATCTTTAACTATTTTTTATTTTTATTGCTTTTGTATATTTCAAGCTTACGATCTTTGTTTTTTCGAATTATAGTTGTTTACTTCGTTGAAATGATTCACTTTATGTTCTATATATAAGACTGCGAACGTTCACCGATTTTTGCGGTCTCGACGTTCGTTTAATTGCAACGAAGTCACCGTACCCGTCAAACGTATGACGTATCAAATGAATATTTCATCATGTGCACAAGCATTCTTTTCACGCAAAAAACTCGTAAAATTAAAGCGATGAATAGTCGGATGAAGAAGTGTATCACCTTTAATAATATCGCCAACTGGCGTGATTTCGTGCCTTGAAGCGTGTTTTCATTTAACCGGATGTAAAAAGTAAATCTGCATTCTAGTAGTTCAGCTGATATTTTTATTTTATTTCCATTCAGCGTTTTCGATCCACAATCAGTCCAAGTACAATACAGCAATATACGTTATATTTAATTGCAAATATTTTTTATTTACATAAAGAGCGGATGCTAAGCATTTTAAATCTCGTATGTTTAACTTTTGGATATTATTAATTTGTACACTTCCATTTCAATTTAGTTTGAATATTTTAAATGAAATATGAACTTATGAATAATTGGCCTTAACTCTGTACTCGGAGCGATCCGGATCGCGTGTATTGGAAGCGCTGTTTATTTTATTGTACATTTGTTCGAAAAATATAACGTTCAATATAGCGTATGATCAATCGTCTTTATTGACGACTATGCATCGCGTTTGAAAATATCATGCACCGTTTTATAAATGTAGCAAGAGGTAACTGACATTTTCGTTAACGGGCGGTAACGGATAAAGCAGAAACTTTAAAGGAGAAGGCCCAGTGTCTTTAAATGTTAAAGCAATCTTTAACAATGTCGCTGCGCTGCGTAAAGCGTTTCTTTTACGCTTTTTGCTCCGTACGAGAATTGCGACATTTCTTTTTTTTTCAAACAGCTGCATTCGCGCAGAGCATGCTTCTATACGCTTCCGTTTACGAGAGCAATTGATACGTAGTAAAATAAAACTTGCGACTGTGATGTCTCGCGTTATTTCAGTAATAAGTAAACAATTGATATAATGAGATTGTTATCTGAGGTACAATCATATTTTCTTTACGGAACACTTCATATTTTTCTTTATCATATCTTTATACTCGATTATAGCATCCTTTAATTTGTAATCGCTTTTTACTTGAGTTGAACTAGAAAGTTATAATCATTGCGCTAGCTACTGTTTATGTAATTCTTTACTAACAGACAGTTCTCTGAAAGATTCCATTCGCTGAAGCCGGATGCAAATCTCATTCAGGAATCTCGTATGTTCTGATCGCGGATGTAGAATCGAAGAAGAAGATGCCAAACTGTACATTTATCAAAATTCGCGCGAGAGATCCGGTACGTCTCGAGATCCGGTGGAACGCAAGCTGCGTTTAGGAAATCTCGCGGCCGGGGATTAGGACGCGAAACGATTTATTATAACGAGTATTGCTTGTCGCGGCTGGAGTCACGGATCCCTCGTAATACTTTGTAAAGTAAGGAGACGCAGATTGGAGATTAGCGCGACAAAATTAATAGGCCGCGGCCTGACAGGAGAATACTGCAATCCACCTGGGACCGCGTCCGGACAAGTCTCTCCGGCGTGTACACGACTATAAGAGCGCGACACGAGTGAGAAGGTGATTTTTAAATAATTTCGCGCGCCGTTCGCTCGCGAAACGAGCAGTGAATCATTACTATAAGCCGACATCGACGTCGCGAAACAATCGACCATTCTGCGCCGCCGATGTAAATCAACTGTATCGCGATATAATTAATGATATAACTTGGAAAATTTCCTAGGCTCGGGACAAAAGTGGGCTACCCTCTTGGTTCTTTTTTTTACCTTCGCCGTGAAATCATCAATCTTTTTCCGTTTCCGGCCTTCACTCGCTTGCGGTTCTGTCGATCAATTTTGAAACGCGTTTATGCGCTGGTAATGTTCGCATCGATCCTATGTCTCGAAAAATCCATGTATAGGTATAAAAGTGCAGAGCTGGAATATTGATTGTAGCAAGGTGACTGCTCGTGAAAATCTGGGCAATGAAAAAGCTGCGACAAATGGCTTTTGCAAAACTTTTAATAAAAAATATCTTTACTTCAAAGAAGTATTAGTTGATACAATTGTGTGTGTGTGAATGCATACTGAGATAGAGCACAATTCATATCTTCCACATATCTAATATTACATATATTTTTTAAAAAGTAAACTTTTTCTGACTACACTGAAAAAAATTCTTGGTAAACTTGTGAGATGCACTTAGTAATACTTTCTTTCACCAAGCGGCTTGGTGAAATAGTTTCAACTAAACGTATAATAAGTATTACATAATTTAGTTGGCTCTACTAAATAAAATTTGCTCTTTTATAATTATTACAAATGTTCATAATTATTACAAAATGTTTTGTTATTATTATTATAATCGGTAATAATAATCAAATACTTCAAAAGAAAGTATTACTAAATGCATCTCACAAGTTTACCAAAAAATTTTTTTTTAGTGTAAAAGGTTTTTCTCTCAGTAACTTATTGAAAAATTTAACAAGCGATAAAAATGAAAAATTTTACAGCAGTTTTTGAGATCCGTATTATCGTTGCAAAGTTGATTGGAGATATTAGTATCAAAACCTTTTATTTCATGGTAACTACGGCAATTACTAAATGTGTGGATGGGTAATACATATAAGAGATATAATTCTCTTCTCTATCTCTCACAAAATCGGTACGCGATACTGATTAACGAGGCTCGTCGAAGAAAGTGAACTCCTTCCATTGTGCTGGGGCATCAATGAGCTCTCTTCGATCATTTTCTTTCAGCCCTCGAGTGAGTCCTCTTCTTTGGCTTTGCGCTTGTCATTCTCATTTTGTTCACCGGACTCTCAATTTCAACTGTACATTCGTCTCCCGGATATTCCGATTCCGTCGTGTCAATCGATAACGTCCGATTATTCCCCAATATGGAAAGAGAGGAAGGAAAGTATATCTTCTTCCGTTATTTTGCCACTTTTTCGCAAATGATTCAATTAAAAGCAGTTTTGTTCAATTTAATTCAAATATTTTACAACTTAAGTCTTGCTGTGAGTATCACCAAATTTTGTAAAATGTTTAAACATATTGCTGAGAAAACGAAAAATACTTATAGTAAAAAATTCTGTTGTACGTATTGAAATACTTTTTATTTATTATTGGTTAATATGAACAATATTTGATGCAACTGTGCTTGATACAAGTAGCTTAATATAATGTACATCATTATCGATAATATCGGACACGATGCAAACAACAGTTTTTCTTGTAATAGAAGTAGAGTTAGTGCATACATCAGTTAATAACTCATAAATTGAAACTACAAAATTTATAAAGCAAAACCTATATAGACATTGATATATAGACAATGCTCCAAAATGTGCAGTATTTACTAGCTATTTTAATTTTGTTCTCAAATAGTTGCATATAATCTCTTTTATAATAATATTAATGCTCGAAATATTATATCTCTACTATTTGTCTATAAAATTTTTTAAATTTCTTGCCACTGTAGTTCTTGACGTTATAATTTGTAATAATGCTCATAAGCTGAGCAATATTGACAATATTTCGAGCATACATCAGCTAAAATTTAACAAGCGCGCTTGTGTTATGTCGATAATCTTCAACGCGATAAAAGAACGCGACGCATGGAAATTGCTGAGCACGAAGTGACTCTTGTCCCCGCCATGAGTTTAGTAATTGTTCGTTCTCTCCGCATGATTGCTACGAAATAAAAAGACGCTGGCAACTCGATGCATCACATGATAACGAGTAGACAAGAGAAATAAAACCGCCACGAGTTTCATCTGCCGTTACGAAGAAATAAAATATCCACTGTAGGAACAATATAAAAGAGGATATTTCTTTCTTGACATACATGGTATTAAGATTGTTATCGAACTGGAACATTGTTTAAGTAATTATATAAGTTTAACATCTGTTTACTTTTTATTTTTATTCAACCAGGAGAGAATATTATTTTCGCGATATGAAAACTTGATACATTTTTGCTTTACTATTATGCATTTGTCGCCTAAGTTTTTGTTACTGCAAATATAATGTGATATGCGAGACATTATTTATAGGAGTTTTATTAGCACAGTCAATAATTTCTGTTGTAGCCAAGAATATTTGAACTGAAGTATTTTAGGAGCGTATTGTATTTCTGGTAGCCAGCGTTGAAAACAGATTTGATGTAAATACAATTTTATAATGGAAATTGACAGATTGTTAACTAAGGTAGTCTAGCACATCATTTTAACATGTTTAAGTTTTCAGTTAAAGATGGAAATTTCTATATCTGTATAGAAATATCATACAATCTGAACGTAAATATAGTTTCAATCGTGGTAAAACATTGTATCAAAACTAGTTCGTGTTAATTCCATTTTGAGTCTAAACAAGTATTTTATTTTAAGCTCTATTATATTTCTATTATTACATTTTACGTTGATACTATTTTACTTTCACGACATTCGGCATTGTGGATAGCGTGGTTAAAACCGATTCTTCTTCGATCGAAAGCTCCTTGTCGCCCCGCCATTCGCGCGTACCTCTATGTTATAATAAATGTCACGTAAATACAAGATGATATTAAAACTGGCGCGAATTTCGGGTGGGCGTCGGGGAGTTCCGTCTTTACCGTCGATGCAATTCTGAGCCGGCACGTCGACGAAAAGTCTAAACAAATATTTGCCACGTACTGGCCAACCTGCTCTATTTGCATGTGCGGGGGGGCGTGCGCACAGGCGAGGATATATTGGTTTACCTACTGAAATATTCGGCCGTCTGTCAGCCAGTGTAAATCTCATTCATAATAATGACGGCGCTGCGTATCTTCTTCCTTTCGTATTCCTTTTTCATTTTCTCCCTGAACGCTGTTTTTCCTTCTTCGTCGTTATTGCCGATGATTCTCTCGACGCACAGCTATCAGGAATTTTATTTATCTTTAAAACGAACAAGCTCCTTCCGAAGTTGACAGGATCTCGAAGTATTAATACGGACGGATCCAGAGATATTTTTTAATGGAAAAACATAGGTCTTCATGTATTTACTATCGCAAGAGCTCTGTGTGTATAGAATATACAACGTCGTACCCATTTTTATATCTGAAAAATCACAAGATAAGAGCAAAGTTTCTAGTAAGGTGATTTCTGCATCCATAAATTTTAGCTATCTTGTTTAAAAAGTACATGTCACCGTGCTTTTCTCCTAAATCAGTCTATGATGGCTCTAGCGTTCTTTGCATCATGAATACATAACTCAAATTGTGAGGTTTGTTTTTAAGTTGTAAAACTGCCTGAAAACTTAACTGCAGTAGATATAGAAATCTGAATTATCTTAACACACAGTGAAATAAATTTAGATCAAACTCATGAATTGGCGGAACATAAAAAAACACTACATATATGCTGTAGAAAACAATTTTGAGATTTAATATAGTGATACATTAAAAAATATATAATATATATTTATTTATATTAGTAATTATACGAGTCACTTTTTAGAGTTTACTATTTTAATAATTTTAAGATTATCATATATTCGCTCTCTTTTTCTCTTTGTTATAAAAAATAATAACTTTTTATATTTAAAAGTAAAGTTTTATTCACTCTAGTTTCCATAATCGGTGTGTCATTTTTCACTAACTGTATCAAAATAGGTCGTTCTCAAGAGGTATTTCGAGGATGGCAAGGTATCGCATAACTCAGGATTACTTTCCTCTGCGCACAAACGAAATCGTCTTATCACCAAGCGCTGGTTCACTTTTACTAGCAAGAAAAACGTTGAATTCGCACACATACGCGGTCAAATTTACGTCACTTTGTCGGTCAGAAACGGGATTTTAAAATAGTTTCTCCAAATATATAGAGATTATAAAAATTGTACAGTAGTGTATTAAATTCATGTTATTATAATCTTTGCTATAATTCCTTTCTTACACCCTACTCTTTTTCAGAAAATATTAGACGTCGCTATCGACAGCTGGATTATTCATTACGATCGATTTTATTAATTAAAATGCTATGTGCAGATATGAGAAGTCACATCCAATAGAGAAGTGGACATATCACAAGCGGTCAGCATACCAATCGAAAAGAAAAGAAGGTCGAGATGCAATTTATCGTGTCAATCGTGACAGCTAATCGACAGTCGATTATTATCGCGTCAACGCATAGAAATAGGATTGTATTTCGACACGCGTTCTTCTTCTTCTTCTAAAATTCTTAAGCCTGTAATCTACCGAGAAGTTTGAAATCAAACTTGAAACGTGATACGATTTAATAGATCTTAAAAATCAACTTGATATTTGCGGTATTATATTTATAATTGCGATTTGATACTAATATTAATAACTAATATTAATTTGAATAAAAATAAAAGAACAGGTATAAGAGAGAGATAGAGATGTAAGAAATGTATGTATATGTATTTGCGGCGAGCTTCTTGTAAAGTTAGAAGGATAGTTTTAATCGACGAGTAACAATGAGATAAAAATGAAAAATGGAGAGGAATGGGTGTCATGCTTATTAAGTGATTTATAGCTTTTTATTTTTAATTTTGGAAGAACTTTTACGGCTTACGGCTTATGGCTTTTCAAGAAAAGTAAGGCGTGTATGAAAGAACGAAATATTAATTATTCAGTTCTATTTTTTAATATTTTGATATAACTCAATAACTCTGAGTTTTAAATTAAAATTCCAATAAGTCCCCTCGACTTAAATAAAAAATAAGGTTTTGTTATTTATTTACGCATCAGAACGAGAGCAAACCGGTAGGGAACATTGACCCGAATCGAGAGATACTCTCTCGGTAATTACCAACCAGATTGACTTGTGCTCTTGGCGTATCCCAGGTGGGCGAAACGAGATCGAGAGAAGAGGAAGAGATTCGTCGCACGCATTGATCCGATAACAAAGAGCGATATAAAGCGGGCAGAACTAGAAATCAAAAGAGAAGAGAAATCAAAAAGCACAAATAAATTTAACATGGAGATTTCGTTTTTATAGAAGCGCGACAGGTTGTTTTAATGCCATTTAATAAGAGAAAATAATGATTCTTTTCCAATCGAGTTTGCTGTTTAATAATTATTGTTCTATTCTTCTACGTTTCATTGTCGTTTCATTGAGAAAACTGGAACGAAAAAAGATAGTCGCGATACATATTGATCCAGTAATAGAAGAAATATAATGGTTACAGATATATATATATATATATATATATATATATATACACGGAGAAAATTTTATATTAAAAATTATGGCAGTAACCGTGGACCATTGCTGGAATTATAAAAATTTTTACTATGTTTTTATATAAATAATTATTAAACTCTTTTGTGAAAACATAGTAAAAATTTTTATAATTCCAGCATGGTCCACGGCTACTGCCATACATAGTAATTTTTAATATAAAATTTTCTCCGTGTGTATATATATATATAT
Organism: Aphaenogaster floridana; assembly: GCA_003063835.1. Lineage (NCBI taxonomy): Eukaryota > Metazoa > Arthropoda > Insecta > Hymenoptera > Formicidae > Aphaenogaster > Aphaenogaster floridana. The sequence continues at coordinate 2,296,884 of NJRP01000002.1, forward strand.
ACACACGGAGAAAATTATATATATATATATATATACATGGGAAATATAATAGTAATGATTATGGAGAAAATAAATCTAATCATTGAAACAACGGGATACAAATAAAATACGTTGAAATCGGCCATGTATCTATTGTAACGTGGAATAAGTTAGCATTGATTTCGAAGCGTCCTTTTAAATTCAATTTTTTTATTGATAATTGTCATTTATTTTAATTGTTATTTGTATTTATTTAATTATTATATGTATTTATATATTGTAAAGTAATATTTATATGTTTTATAGAATAATATTGGAAGCGGAATATATGTTTACTTTATCACATTGCTTCAATAATTGTGAATGACGCACAAGAAAAGTATATCACGGGATATCTCATTCGTTTCTATTCTATGATTATGGAAATAAAAAAAGTTTACATTGAGAAAGACATCTCTACCTTTAACATATTATATTAATAATCGTCAATTTTCTTTTAATCATATTATTCTTTTTAAATAGTGTATCTCTTTTATTTCTACGAGATTACATTCCACTTTAAAGTCATAAAATAATTGATCGGATTTTCCAATAAATTATACTTCATAAAATTTTTATTATTTCAAAAAGTTGTTTGATAAATTGAAGCTTATAAAAGACTGATGCACCAATTTAACGTGACATGCAATTATTAATTGTTGGAACATATTTACTGGAAGACATATCTAACTTTGCAAAACGTTCTACGAAATTCAACATTAGATATATATCATTCTAACAATTGTTATTCAATGTTCTTCGTTATATTTGCGGGTTTGCGTCATTTGTGCGGGTTAATCAAATCGGGAAAATGAGACGAGAATTCGCGTACGTGTCACTTGAGGGCCGCCGAAGCCATCGCATGCGTAATACTGAAAAAAGGAAAAGGGTCTGGATGCAATTTGCTACCGTCGACCGTGACGACCGTGCCGAACGACGATAGTCGGACGCGCGAGGAGTGTTCTCCCATAAAGGGAGACGTATAAATAAAATGAAAAAAAAAGAAGAAAGAGAAACGTGGAAAACCGCTTGAGGAGAGCTGACCGGAGTTGAAGCGGAGAGAAAGAGAGAGAGAATGCGAGGGGGTGAAGAATAGAGAGGCAGAGATACGGAACGGCTTACGTGCACTTTTACGGAGAAGGATCTAAACAAAGTCCGGCGCGCATTACTTTACGAGCGTGGAGGAACGTGATCCATCTCGTCGTTAATGCGACGCGAAGCGTCCCCATAAAAGGCTCGTGATCTCTCCTTTCGCCACCTGAGCAGAGTGCCTGGCTAATCCGAGGTGAAGAAGACTCGACGACGTCACAAAGCTGTGCAAATAAACGCTGCGCGAATTTACAAGCCGAATTATACGCCTTGTCCACTTGCCGATATATACCGATTTTGCTGTCAAAGATAATATTCAGAATAGTTTCAACGAAAGTTAAATCTAGACTTGGTAACACTCTAAAGAAGCTAACCTTTTGAAATCTAAAAATAATAAAATTATTTTTTACTTCTTAATTATATATACTTTTTTAATTGTACACATTTATTTCTTATATGTTTATATATAATTATAATTTATATTTATTATGTAATATATAATAAAATATCAGAATTTTTTTAGCTATATGATATCAAAACTTGATTTACGAATGAATGTGAGTTGACGCATCTATTGCAATAGAAATTCTTGCAATATGTATCGGTTTATTCACAAATCTTAATTAAACATTCCGGGTGTCAGTCGATTCGATCGGGATTATTAGTTCTCGTTGTTGCTAGCACGCCAATTGTTAGCATTTCCGGTCAATGCCTCGAAGGGAAATTCCACGGAGTGTACGCTATAAGGGAAACTATGTGCGTAGAATTTCGTGAATTTCCAGGTTTACAGGATAATCATCTTATGAGTTGCCTCGAAGAATCGATGCACACGAAACAACATTATTATTCGATGCTTCTTATATTAAGAGTAGGTTTTCGAAATTTCTCTTACATATAATCTCTTACATATCTCTTCGTTTCCTTCATGAAATTTACATGTAAAATTATATTAAAAGTTAAAAATGGAGATAGAGTCTTAAAAATTGTATATTGGGAAACATTGCCTTAAAGAAAAATAAAGACTATATTGAGAGAAATTAAGTTCACACGATAGAAAGAACAAGTCGAAGAAGTTTGAATTGACGCAATTAATGTTGCAAGATGAACTTTACTACTATGACTACGTAATCGAAATCCGATATGGAAACTGGATCCCATTTCCTAATTGATGTAACGTAAACACATTAAAATTGATATGGTTTACTCCCAGAATTGTTTCATCTTACAATTGCGTATTTTAGTACAAATGCTTAGTGAACATTGTTAGAAATTGAAATCATTGCAATTAAAAATGTATTAAATGAGAATTGATACACAATGGTGTAATGATTATATGATATTGCGTAATAAAAATTTAGTTTCAAAATAATGATAATAGTTGTATTAAAATAATATATTGAAATGACTTTGTTTAGTATCTTTAGCACTCTCTCTCTCCCTTGCGCTCTCTCTCTTTCTCTCTCTTTCTCTCTCTCTCTCCAAGATATTTTCCTCTTTTCATTCCTCTCTATAAATAACATTTTTAATACTATTATTTTTATTTTCTATTATATATTCTTCGTCTGCTTTATTTATTTTTTTGTTTTTATTTTTTATATCATTTTTACAGTCATATTTTTTAAGGAAACTTTTTATCTTCTATGTTACAAAAGTTTATTTAGTATAAGCTACGAAAGTTTGTATCGATTCCCGAAGGTATTACCACAAATAATTTAATAGGTATCTTTTAGATATTTAAGAGTTAACTTTTTAGAGTTTTATTGAATTTAGGTTTGACTTTTGTGGAAATTGTTTGCAACGTTATTTGACAACAAAATCGTCAACATATTGGCAAGTGGACAAGGAATGTAATTCGGATTGTAAATTTGCGCAGTGCAGCGAATTTATTTGCGACGTCGCGGCTTTGTACTGACTAAACAGCAAATTAAAGTCGGCCAAACATAACTTCGATATTCAATTACGTCCGTCTGATAGAAAAATCGATCGCAGAACTGGATCCCGTCGTTTCGCGAGCGATAGTTGTAACGTAAGCACGACGAGAGGTGCGTCAAATGGCGCTGGCGAAGCAGCATATCTTATTAGAAACAAATATTCATGTCACATACCCGGCGCCGGCTGGTGCCAAGTGTTTGACTGTTACCCTACGCCGCACGTGCGTGAAAGACTGGGCAAGTCTGGCATATCTACCCCGTGTTTCAAAGAAGTTTGAAATAATATCGAGCGAATTTTTCCATTCGACCCGTAACCCCTTCTCGCTCCTCCACTCTCCGCCACCCTCCGTCACATCGAAATCCAAATAACCAACCGCAATGCATGTGTGCCTTCGTCCACTCGCTAGACATATTTTTAAAGTGCATTCGAGAAGACCTGTATTTGATGCGAATATTTGAGAGTAATGTTGTATTTTTCTTTTTGAGATGCGAACCGTAAATGATATTTTGAAACGTTTGTTAGGTATATTATTGGCAATTATAATTACATCCTGCGATCACATTGTAATAAAATCGTTGAGATATTTCTTGCGATCTTTTTAGACGAATATTCAAGTCTTTTTTATTAAAGATTCTTCTGTCGACTCGAAATTCATCTTTTCTCGCCGAAAATATCAAGAAGATTAGTGTTTTCGAGAATAATAATTATTTAAAATATTAACAATTTAACCATTTTAAATAATTATATGCAAATTAGCTAAAGAAATTATGATTTAAAAAAATATTCGATGGTTTTTAGACTTTCTGCGTAAACGATGTTCATTTTACGAAGATAATTCGCGAGAGAATGTCTCAGTAAATGTATATTGAAAATATTGTATATTGTATATAGTATATAAATTTTTTACAGAATTCGTAATATTTTAAAATATTGAGATATACTTCATAAAAAATATTATTTTGATATTCATATCGGTGTGTTCGATAGTGATAAAAAACGAAATAATTGATGTTAGACAACTATTTGCAACAATAGACATTATTTATACTGTAGGAAGATAATTTCTATATACGAGCTATAAAACTACAATCTATTAAAATTTAAAGCTCAATGTATTAATAAATGGCGGATATAAACAATGCGTAAATACACGTGAAAACAATTTGCTTGAAAAACATTTTTATTCGCATATTCACCATATTTCACATATTTAAAACTCAATATTTAATTTGAACCATGCAATGCAAAAGTCATCATTATACAATATCGATATTTACGACGGAATATATTTTTAGACATAATATTCGATATCCTCCCTCTATTACACAATAAATGATCAAGATATTGAATATTACATCTAGAAATGCATTTTATAAAAATGGTACTAACTATAATTTTTACTTAAATACGATCTAATTTAATGTTATTCCTTAATCTTTTTAAATGAGAAAAGCGTTGAACTACTAAATCGATCGCTCGTTATTCTTTCAACGTGAGATTTCACTATCTTTAGAAAAGTATTGCAATATATGTTATATTGATAAAGGAGCTTTTCTAGATAAATGAATAAAATATGGAGTCTTTTTCATATTTTCCGTGATTTGGAAAGAATTGTGCTCAGAGCTCTTTATCGATTTGCTAAGATCCTGAGCTTTTTTGTGCTTGACTTTACGCGCGAGTACATGTACTCAATATTAAATTCCTGAAGTATATTGGACTATCAATCTACACATCCCCGAGATAGAATGCAGTGCAACATCGAAATATCTCATTAAATATAATCTCTTCACACTTTGGCTATACATCTGCAACCAAACAACGACAAAATAATTTTAGTTGCCTATTATCGTTAAAAAATATCAAGATTATTAGTTCAGCTTTTCTCAGATGACATTTTCGTTAATTTAAAATATAGAAGAATTTTAATTTAAGAAAGATGTCAAAAATCTGATATGTCTATTTGCTAAACATTTTGTACATTTTGTACATTTTGTTACAAAACTTACCTTCATGCTTGAATCTGCTCAGACATGCAAGATGGTATAAAAGGATTAAAAATATGCGATTTCCAAATTATCATTTTACATGTATAATAAATTGTTATTTTACATCACTAATAAACTAATAAAGTGTATCAATTGAACGTAACTTTTTTTCAATTATTATATATGAGAATACAACTGCACGATTTCGCAATATAAAAAAACCTTGGGCATATATAACAAAAACGCAATGATGGATTCACGCAATAACATATGCAAGATAAGATCTTATCGATAGCTTCATATGCGACACGAAGCTCCGTCTTTATTCCGCCGTGATACTTGATTACAATATTTTTTTGGTTCACAATTATTTACAGAATTATTCTTTACTACCTTCTTACATGACTATATTTATACAATTCGCTCGTCGCTCGTCGTCTCGTTTTTAGTTAATCTTCGCTCACCAAAGTGACCGATTGCACGTACGTATTATACAAAATTACGCGAGCACTATGCATCGCGCGCCGGGTAAAGACGCCGTCGAAAAATCATATCAACTCTACTACGACTTCGCGATTATTATTTATACAGGAAGATAGCGTTTAGGTTTGGTATACATTGTCGACGGTCAAACTTACCTTTACACGAGTAGTATTTCATCATCTCGAGATAATACTCGCGTAACGCCGAGTTCGTTACGGATACGGAACGATTGTCCCATTTAACAACGCAGGGTTGCAACTTCTTCTCTTAATGTACAAGTCGAATCGATTGCGCTCGTGAACGAAGACAATGCAATTTGTTTAATTAGCTTCTTGAACACTCATCGACAAGCGCGTAAGCACGTTTTGTGTCCCAAAGGATTCTTAAAGCACATTTCCGTTTACGCGAGGTATCCTCCATCAGGACCAAGATGATCCTGGGACACTTCTCGACTTATTGGGACTTATATAAATCTAACCAAGGAACGCCTTTTAACCGTGTATTCGACTTTTATGTTACAAAAAGTATACAATATTATCATATCGACCAAAACGCAACAAGGAAGTTACTTCGTGATTAACATCAGAAGAATCGAGACAGCTGTATCTATGGCCGTATTCAAAAGACTCCTTGTTTTACAACTTTTTTTTAGACTCGTTATATTTTAATTTCTAAAGGAACATTTCTTTTTGAAACTCTTTAAAGAAGAAGGACAGCTTAATTAAAAGAAAGTTTTTCTTAAACGAAAATATATAAATCCTTTAAATGACTAAAAGATTCAAGTTTGGAGATAAATCAAACATTGGTATACACGAATGATTGCCGGAATGAAGGCCTCTTTGATAGTCTAAGTTAACTACCTATCTTAAGATTAACATTTTTTTTTGTTTTAATACGATCGATACGTCTATACTTTGAATATAATAGATCATATAATAGACATATAAATAGATCGAAGAAAGTCTGTTGAATCAAATAAGAAATAATATTATCTTATTTCGGTTCTTCTGATGTTAATAAAATACGGCTTTATGATACAGATCCTAAAGCTTAGCGGCGCTGGAAGAGAAGGGAAGGGGGTGGGTTTAGATATTCCTTAAAGGGTTGAGAAATCATTCTTCGCATCATGCACACCGCTAACAGTTTCCCACGTATTCGAAGTTTCGTTTTCTCTCGTATTGTCTGATATTGCAGTCTGGAGGAGTATTTGGAAGCGCGAAAGGAGGAATGAGCCGCCGTAGGACTCGCCGAGTGGCAGTGACATACAGCCACTAGATAACAGCCCAGTGATAATCTCCACAGCGGACGACTTCGGGATTTCGAGGGTGGCTCGCGGCTCTATATCCCGCTACATAGAAAATTCATCGGCAGCTCTCGCGCGAGAACGTTTTTTCCGTGCTACATCCATAATACATTTTACTTCTCGAGAACTGTATCCCAATACTGTCCGTCACCGAACTCAAAGTTGGGGAATAAGCACGGAGAATCCGGTTATCCATATGATCGGGGATTGAAAGAGGAAATATATCCATATCTTATGACGCCCGCCGCGTTTCGAACAGTTGCTTTAATCGGTCCTTATTTTCTTAAGATTTCTTTATTTTCGTAAAAATTTTGCACTTGCCAATTTATGCACGATAAAATTTCGCCTTTTCCTAAAAATAATATCTCTATCGAGTGTATGATTCCTACTTTTTTCTTTTTTGCGAGATATCATGTCAATGACATGTGAACTAAAAATATTTTAAACCTATAGTTATTTCTTGCTTACGTACGTGTATGTGTATGTGTGCGAGTTAACACAGCTTCGAAATTCGATTGTGAAAACTACTGCACGAAGAGCGAAAAATTCTAGAACAGGTATTTGGATAGGTTTTTTTGCAACGGTGTTTTCGTTCGATAAGGAAGATATGTTATTTACGACTCAATAAGCGCAAAGAAAAACTAACGACTGCAACAAGCCACGTTGCGAAAACTAAAGTAAATAAAAGAGAAGCCATGAAAAAGATAAGCATGGATATATACTGGGACAAAAAAGACGAAGAAAGTTCAGGAATCGTATAGTATATCGACATTCGACATGAAAAAAGACAGAGAACGACGGTATCACATAATTGAAATAAAGAAAAATAAATGAAATTTGCATTACGCGCGAGGTATATATCCGTACAATATCGTAAAAACATTGGAAGGTAAAAACATAGCATTATTTCACACAATGTCAACGTAAATGCCAAAAAGGACGATCCACAGAAGCGATAATTCACGCAGATAAAAGGAAGTTGGCTAATTCTCCTTCTCCAAAACTCTTAAAACTTTACCAGTTCAATCGACCCACTTAAGACTCATAAAACAAACTTCTCGAAGCTGTTCGATCGTGTCGTAGAAAAATCCCAAATCGTCTGGCAGTTAAAGTGCCAAAATATATCAACGTTGAAGCGTCTCAAAGTGAAGAACTGACGTTTAAAAAACATCGATATTTCAATTAATACTTGAGAGGACTCAAGAGTTAATGAATATCGATTCATAAAAATCATTCACTCATTAATCTTGAAGCAAGAACAATCCACGCGCGCGCGTTATAATTTTGGAGGTAATTATTTTTACATGTCTTTATCGTGATTCTGATATCATTTTATGAATCAGAGACAAACGAATGAAATGGTTACACGTATATGTACATATAGGACGTTCTCCCTTTGCGGCGAGTCGCGGAATTACATTGATCGTTCTCGTTGCGACGTGTTGAAGTGCGCACTTCTGAAACTATACCCTTCGTCTGGCACGTCGAAACGGCGAAAAGCACCGACTGCGAGCGCGCGATAAACCAACAGTCGTGCAACCAGCGTGCATACGTAACTATCTGCGTCCCCCGTGTATATCGTCTCGACGGGCTTACACGTCGTACCCCTTGGGACTTTAATAAGCGTAACCGACGGAGATTAAGCGAACGGCCGAGGGGGGTAGAAATCTACGAGCAGTCACAACCGGAGAGACGGCTTAGGGGCCAGCAACTGCAGCTGCAGTTGTAACTTTATAGAGACGACTACGCGACGTAGTCCAAACGGAACGGTAAGCTCGTTTGAAAGTCGTATGAAGTCGTCGACGTCTTAGGACGACGATGTCGACGATGAGAATGGAGGTGGTGGTGAGGGCAAGGAAGAACGACAAGGAAGACAGGACCTTCGGCGAACCGTGAAATCCTCTTCACTTTGGCCCTCGCCCGGTTCGATGGGCCGTATGTCACGCGCTCGTTCATGCCGCCCCGACCTGCGGCGGATAATAATACCGCACAATTACTCCGTGGATGCCCGAGTTCGCGAAAGAAGGGAAATAAAATCAGCATAAAAGCGAGAGCCGCCATTTGGCGGCCTCGGCGCGGCGGGCCTTCTAATGAAAACGTGGGGCAGCGGAGGAGGATGGCGGCGGTGGCCCTTAAATTAATTCACGATGAATTACGTCCGCGCCAGCTGCACGGGCAGTTGTGTTTATTTATGGAGGAACTAAGATCTTCTTCCTCCAGTCCTTAAAGGCGGATTCGCCCTTATAATTTCTCACGGTGACCGAGAGAGGCGGCCCGCCTCTCCGCCGTTTTCCCGCGTCGCCAGAGAGAGGGAGAGTGAGAGAGAGAGACAGACGATAATCGTTCTGGAACGAGAATTCCCTCCGACGAAATAAGAGGGAACACGCTCGTCCGCGGACTCGCAGGCTACGGCGGCGTGTCGCAAACGAGCGTGATTTGGCCCGTCGGGGGAAAAAGCGTCGCGATTTTTTTACTCGAGGGTTTTTTTTCGGTCACCGAGAGAGCGACCATTCATTGGCTCTCGTGAGGACGCTTGAGGACGCTTCGCGAACCGGGTTTTTTTGTGACCGGCCATTTCGACGTAGATTGCAGTGACGAATGTGGCACGTCGCATATTATATCGAACGCGAAATGGGCCATTGGTTAATTGAAGGGTTCCCCAGAAAAACGTTGCAAGCGACAAATTTATCAGATGCGATGTTTCAGCGGAGCAACGTGCATATACAATATACAATATCGAGGATATAAAGTAATGGTTCTCCTAAAATATCACTTGACGTATCCCCAGTTTGTTATGCATTTTAGAACAACGCCAGCGAATACTTTATAACCATTTTGCCATTAAAACTTCTCTCTTTTTTAATGTTAATATTACTTTGAAACTATAAACTATCCGCAATATAGAAACTTTATTACAGTCTTTATTTTGAAATTAAGTAGGATAAGTGAAAGAATTAATTCCCTTTGTGTTCCACGTGAAAAAAAGTTCGCTCGGTATTTAAGAGCAATTAGGGTGAATCGATCATGAAGGACAAATCGATTGAGACATACGAAAATGAATTTTAATGGAAATTGGGCACGTATGACGCTCCTGCGAGAGAGCTGTCGGCGAGTACCGAAAACGAACCGCGAAGCGTAACGAGACGCAATTTCAGCTGCCATAAAACTTCAAAACCAAGCACCCACGGGGACGCCCAATTTATTTAGCAAGTGAATACAAAACTGTCATAGCGAGTGGTGCGTGGGAATCGATGCGATCGATTTTGTTATCTTTCCACGGTTGCGTTAGATCCACTTTGTGGATTTGCGTCTGAAAACAGGATACAGATCCGAAAGCAGAATCGGAACGGCCAATCTAGACACGCCATTACGTCACGACGTTCGCTATTGCAACGTCAAGTATAATTAGAGAAATTACTGCGAAAACCGAATGTCACGATAGCAACGAGTGGAATGGCTGGACAAGGCTTTGACAGTAATTAAAAATCTATCGGAACGTAAGCACGCTATAGTGGAAATATAAAAATATAATTAGTATCGTTCTCTCTCTCTCTCTCTCTCATTCTCTTACTCTCTGTTTTTCACATTCTTTCTCTCACATAAATTCTACATGCTCGCTCGAAGCAACTCGTGCCAGAAAACGATCGTCACTGATCTATCGAACACTTATTAGTTGTTTGGCTCACACCGGAAACAAGTAATCAGATATCACTTCCTGATCGTAGGACGCGCGATCGGCGAAATTTTTTATTGACTTATCACATTTTGATTGAATTGCTCCTATAAGTTTCATTACAGCTTGTAATGTATACACAACATAGATTTTTAAAAAGCATTTTTATATCGTTTTAAATATCTCTTTTACATATTTCAAATCTCATTAAAAAATGTTAATTGTATAATGTTAATTTGTAATTTTTATTCACAATTTCTTTTCACGTTGGTTAAAATCACGTTATAAGTAAAATTAATTGAATATATTATAGATTTGTATACCTTCTTTTAATATTATAAACTTACAAAGAATCAATTGTAATCATATAAATGTCAAGAGCATTATATGTAATATTACAGTTGTTATATTAAATTGATGGATGTAAAACGTGGAATTTGTTGTCTTGCCGTTAAATCGATCAATATAAGAGGATGGGAATTATATTTGACGAAAATTATGCTGATTTTATTTATTAAAATAGTATCTGAAAATGTATTGTTTAATTGCGTTACAAATCGCCGGTTTGTATAAGTTCTTTTTATAAAAAAATGTGCTCTTAAGATTTTTATAATTTTTTTAGTTTCCGCTTTTAGTAAATATAACTCTCTTATTCAGCATCGCTTTCACAAGTTTGCGTTAAATTCACGATCGACAGTTGCTGTTAGAGTTTTCAAGTATCCGATGAATATTATCCAATTTTATTTTAACCAAAAGAAAGTTTTATATAATATCGAGAGTCCGTTCTCGAAAGCAAAATCCTCGAACGAACAATCATTGAAAACGACTCTCTACTGTACTGCTATCGGGGAGCGTTTTGATACGGAGAATCGCATTCAAAAAGTGAAGCACTAAATGTTTCTCCAAAGACATACTTAATTCCGTGTTGACTGGAGAGTTTTGCTGTTGAGAGTTGCTAACCGAGAGTGCGGTAAAAACTCCCTCGGGTGAAGAGTAATCCTGTGGAAAAGAAAAGAAAGTTTGCGGAAGAGGACAGATACGATCGCACGTCCGTGATCTAGGCGTGTGTGGCGAACAACTTGGGGCCGCTCTTCCACGATCGATTCATTCGAGATCGAGGACGTCCGCCAAGACGGGCGCGAGACACCGACGTCTTGCTACTTCCGGCTCGAACTCCTTTAAAGCTTTCAATACTCGTTTAAACTCGCGATACATATCCTATTACACCGGCGTAATCGTAAGGGCTATCTACGGAACGCCACGCCGCTCGCACGCGATTGGAGAGCGCAGCGGGGAGCTGGGGAAAAGTGGCACGAATGTGTTAGTTTACCCTGACGTATGCACACATATACACGTGCGAGCGTGCCTGTATATGATACACGTAAATATGTACATATCACGCAGATTTATTGCCGCCGAAACTGAGGAGCTATGCACCTGACTATTCGATCCGCGCGAATATTATCCTGGATTATCTTCATTTCAAGATATGTTCTTCTTCTTGTCACTAACTTCATTTGTCTGTTCAATTTCAGCCTCTATCGCTTCATTTTCGTTTTCTTCCTTATCTTTTGCCATCCATCGTTTTTTTCTTTCGTAACGTCTTAATTTAATCGATCGAGAACAATTGATTTCGTAACGTATACGCTTCTACATAACAAAATAGAGAAGAAGTTGATATTTTATGTAAAAATTGTTTATCTTGATCGATGCAATTTCATTCTCATAAAGCATCGCCGAGATCAAATAAAACGGTGATATCCTGCGTGTACCGTAAGATGGGATCACGTTGCACTAGTTTAATTTTATACAGGGGTAAAAATCTAGAGTATCATTTTAATATCGAAAATAGAACTGAATTGAGTTAAACCGAATTTAATCCCTAAATTTAATTAACTTAGCACTCACCGATCGATTCTCCGATTCAAGTATAACGATCAATATACCGCAATGCACGTACCCGTCTTCAGCCCCACCTGGTTCATCCCTTCCGCGAGCTTCCGATGCATTGATTAGGTCTACGAATTACGAATAAGCCACTCAGGGAAGACGATACGTCGTCGTCGGCGGCGGCGACTTAAGCCTATTCGAAGTTGTTTTTGCCGCGTAAAGCCGAGCAAGCTGCTGAATAGCCAATGAAGATTAAAGCTTGCTTTTACCTTACGCGCACTTGGCTATTGGGCGTAGCGGCTTCTTCGCACTGATCAGTCAAAATTAAAATATATAATACATTTGGAGAATAGCACCGAATTTTTTCAAATATCTATTGCATCTATTTTTTTCTTTTGCGGCAGCTTGCTATACAAACAACTTCGATTCTATGGTCATCGAGTGTTGATCGCATATAACAACGTTTCTTTTCCGAAAGTGAATTATGCCGTTGTAAGAGATCGCACCACGACAATCGCAACGTGCAAACTCTGACGACGGGTGTCCCAACCAAGTCCTTCAGGATGCCTCGGTTCTTTTTCTCATCACCATCACCATCTTCGGCAAACGATTAGAAGCGACAACAGCGGCGATACCAGGACGAAGAGCCGTCGTGGGTAAGGATCAGCGCCCGAACTGGCGTTGATCGGTCGTTTCTTGCCGACGCGGATCGTGGAGGACGGCGTGGCGAGCGATGGATAACCCACGTGTCCGTGGACCGTGTTATCCACTGCCAGTGGCTTGTTCTCCGTCTTGTCCATCTCCGCCGAACCGAACACCACCTCGTCCTCTTCGTCATAAAACGGCGGCCACGGTGTCTGCGTCTTCGCCGGTCCCGAGATTTCTGAAACAGGGGGAAAGACACGCGGTTTTGATGGACCTAACAAAAAGAGAATAGGAAGCAATCTATAACTGAGAAAATATTCAAAGACGCGATTATTTGTGGTGCGATTATGGGGACTATAGTGTAATAATCGATATGCATATTTAATAAGCGAGTTATAAGTAACCCACTTGTGGTGATTTCGTGACGCTTCAATGCGAATCGAAAATTCTCTTCATTGTATCAAGAAATAGCAATGTGTCGTAAATTTATCGGCGTTTATCTGAGACTTTGACGTTTATGCTACAAACTTTCTCCATTGGGAACCTCTTGAATAAAGGAATAAAGCTGGGTTTGCTTGCAGACAAGACAGCTCAACCCACATGCGTGCCGCTCTCATGTACAGAGTTTAGTACTAAACGGGGGTGGACACGTGCGTGTATCCATATATATGGCATGTTTTCTAAAGTTTCTATCGGACTTTAGGAGAATATTCTGTGGTGAGTTTCGAGAAGATTACCCCTCGGTAAAATCCATTGCATTATCTCCTTTAGCGAATTTAAAATTTTCGATCCTACGGAGATCCTGTTAACGCCAGCAAGTAAGAAACGCGAATGCAGATGAAACCGTCTCTTGTATCGTCATCTTTAAATTTACGTACGCAAATATGTCATCCTTACGTCCGCCGCACCGGATGAAGATCCCTCGTTCTTGAAATCGATGAGTCGATAACACGCGACGATTTACGAACGCGAAGGGTGTACTGGAGCACTCGCCAAGCCTTATCTTCTCACCCTTCCGCCTCCGTACACCCTGAGGGGAGAGCTGTAAGCTAGCCGAGAAATCCGACGACGCGCTCGCGAAAAGATGAGGATTGACCGAAGGGCATCTGCCGCTGATATAGAGGCAACTCCTCGGAGATTTCCGTCCGCAAAGTGACGATGCTTGTAAACGCGGGGTGTGTTTGCCGTAAGGAGGAAACCCTCTTATTCCTATCATCCCGCGATCAGTCACGGCGAAGGTAGGCGCGGGACGTCGGTTTACTGGCGGCGGGAGTGAGACCCGAACAACAATTTCCACGCTGAGTACAGGGGTCTCGTTAACCTCGCGACCCGCTACATTAATGTAGAAATAACAGGTCATGCGCGAGAGTAAATTCCACCCCTCGCTTCACTCCTTCGCAGCGGTTCGCGAGATACCGGTGTAACCGAGTTGCAATGCGCAAAAAGCCGTTTCCGCGTCGTAATTCGTTCACTGTGAGTAGTTGAGAGCCTTGTTACCCGAACGCGTTCAAGATCGTTTCATTCGCAAGCCATGCGTAGACGTGTAGAACGATTTGCACGATGTAATACCTCAAAAGCACGAGGTAATACCTCATTTCTTTATAGATCCTTAGATTTCTTTTTTCCGATAAAGCCGAAATCCGGCCAACGGAAATTACTTAATATTGAAAATTGAAAAATCTGATAAATCAGACTTTTTAGAATGAAGAAAATAAAACAGAAGCATATTCTTCTTTTATTTAACGCTGTACAAATTTTATTTTTTTATATCTTTATTTTTGGCTTCAGTCATTAAGTTATTAAGAGTTTAAAGATTGATTCTTTCCTGCTATTTGTTATTAGATACGCTTCTCTATAGCAAGTAAATTTAAAATTTAAATAGTGTTCACTTGATATTAATATATTACGAAGTAGTGTTATCAAGGAAATAGATGTTATCAGTAACAAGGAGAAAATTTATCCTGGCACGGTGTTTACAAGTATAATAATTCATTCACAGTTTGCAGAGCAAACTTTTCACCGTTGACCTCTCGTGCAATTATCTGCCGGTCTATTTGCAGGTTTTATTTTACGGTACGAAATCTTAATCCCTAGCGTTACGACTATCTGAAAGAATAAAACGAAAGGGAAAAAGGGAGAAAAGCAGGAAGAATTGCGATTATCCGCAAATGTACACGTGCATCGAAACGAAATGCGGCGCGGATAACGCAATTCTCTCCCGTTTTGACTGCGTTCGAGTAATCGAATTAGGTATTCTTTATGGGCTCCGCGGGAAACTTCGTTTGATAACGGTCGAAAACGCGCTGTGTACTCACCGTATAATCGAATACTACTCTCGACCTCGCCGAGGGAATTTTTGGCCGCGCACCGGTACGTTCCCACGTCGTTTTTCTGCAAGTTCCGGATCGTGAGGATCATCCGGACCTCGAACGTTGATTTCTGCACCGCCTGGACGTCATGCCTGACGCTGGATATTATCATCGCACCTGGAGAACAAAGCGGAGAGCATACTCGATTATTTCAATTCCATCGGATAGAAAACCGCATGTTGTTTTTCTTCATGTTTGCGTATTCAGTATTTTTATCGATTGTGATATGCGGCAGTAATAAAAAAAACCATTCATTATATAAAATTACAGAGAAAAATACAGAGTGTTTTACGCAAGGAAAAAGGAGATTGAAATTAAAAATAAGTATTATACAAATTTATATAAGGTCTATAAAGTAACAAATCCTAATTATGATTTATATATTTCTCGACACCATTAGAATCATTTCAAGAATTTTTAAATTTGAATACACATATTTTTCTTTTTCAATCGTTTTAATAATACACGGAGAAAATTTTATATTAAAAATTACCATGTATGGCAGTAGCCGTGGACCATGCTGGAATTATAAAAATTTTTACTATGTTTTCACAAAAGAGTTTAATAATTATTAATATAATAACATAGTAAAAATTTTTATAATTTTAACAATGGTCCACGACTACTACTATACATAGTAATTTTTAATATAAAATTTTCTCCGTGTATGGATATAATAATTGAGTAAAATTGAAACGCCACACGTATTATATTAATTATATGCATTTGTTATTTCAATTAAACTATGAAATACGCTTATGCCATGCACTGTGCTAAGAAGTCACGTCTTTTGCCATAAATAAGATATCTCGCCCGTTTCCCGCTATGCTTTCTTATTACACGTTGAAACAGTTGCATATAATGGGAAACAAGTGAAAGGTATCTTCCACGCGAGACGAAATTGCATACGAATGCATTGGAGCGAAGAGCTCCGGATAGCTGAGCGTGTGTTAAACTGAGAGAACGTCTGGCTCTTGCGAGGCGAAATCCACTGCGAGGATATTTCCGCGAGTCTGGATAAGTAGTATTCTCTCTTATATCTATCTAAAGTTTTCTTGAGGGATTCTGAGCCAAGTTATTACACGTTGTTGCGATATGTTGCTGGTGCTCGTTGACATTTCGTACGATTTATGATACCGAAACAGAATTGGCTCTTTACCGATATATTTACAAGAAAAAGTCCAAATTTAGATAAATTGTTAACTGCTGATATGCATTGAGAAATTGTACTTTTTATATTTTGTTATTATAGTTTGCGTAAAATAAAAAGATAAACGGAATTATCTCACGCTCTCTTGTGTACCGTTGTTTGTTCGCATAAGCTTAGAATGCGTTTCCAATAATACGAATAAGTTTCTGGAAACTGACAATGCAACGATACGCCCTGTATCGGAATCGCCTAAACTAAAGTACGGTCTATAATCGGATTTGTCTTGCGAGAGTAATTAACGTTTGAGCATTTCTCCGCTAGTTACAGTCGGTAATTAGTTAACAAACCAATCACTATAACGGACTATGCTACTTGTGGTAAATAGTACGCGGACCAAACTACAACTATTTTACGCAGATGTTGGTATTGTATTTGTATATACACATGGAAAGATATTCCGTAAATTATTCGTATTGCATTAAATCATAATTTCATTTCGCGTAGAAGTGAAATTTGTATTGTTATTAGTTGACTGTTATTAAAATTAATATATTTCATTGATAAAATATATTTCATTGATAGAAAATAAGAGGAAATTTAATTGTTAATAATTCAAGATATATATTGATATATACAAGTAACAAGTACATACATCTAGCGATCAAAATTAGCAGTTGGAATGTATTACAGAAAAATTCAACTTAAATTACAGCCTTTAAAACCATGCGATTATTTGTGAAAAAAAAAGTATTTATATAATTTGAAGAATACAATCGTAAGACTCGTCAGCTTTATTCTGCATAAAATGATACAAAAAAACTAAAATATCACATAACGATATTTACATATTCAATTTTTTACTTATATTTCTTTAATCTGTAAATTTAATCTTATAAATTATTTAATCAAGAATTATTATAATTATTAGTTAATCTATAATTTTTCTATCAATTAAGCAACCATCTAAAATTATTCGATATATTGAACAGCAATATATGGAATTGATATACAATCGAAAAACAATTTATAAAGTCTGAAGTCAATGTATACGAGTAATTATTGACAAGCTGATAAATGTAAATTAGCAAAATTTCCAATAAACAATAAATAATAAAGAATCCAGCCAACGAGTAATATTGTCAATTATAAAATTAACAAACATGAAAAAACACGATGACTAAATAAAATATTGCGCGAAAATGTCGTAATATTAAAGCGCAATTCGCGATGGAACAACGATCCGTTATGAAAGTGCAGAAATTCTATTTTTAACGAACTCATCTCACGTGTCATTTCACGTGTCATCTCACCCTTGGGGTCCTTGACCCAATAGTTAATCGACATCGGGGACGCCTCGACGAAACATTCCAGGACTACGTCGGTCCCCAAGGGCGCGCCGACTAGCTGATTGGGTACGTGAATCACTGGCGGAACTGTAAATCGAGATCGGAAGATATTGTTGCATTTCCTCCGTCTCAGTACGGCAGATTCGCTTCTACACAAGATACACGGTATCCGATCCAACGGCACGGTCCGTAATCACTATTACTCACAATGAACGTTGATATAAATACGTTTGCTGACCGCGGGTGGAACTCCGTTGCTGGCGATACACAGATAAACTCCCATCTCATTCCTCGAGATCTTCGTCAATTTTAGCTCCTCGCCGAGAAATTCACCCACGGAAGACACTGAGAACAGTGGACATTAAAGTCGAATAAGACTGACAGCCTTTGGTACACAGATTGCTAGCGGGCTCCAAAATTCGCGTCTACAATGTAAGATTTTTTAATTTTAATATGAAGTTGATTTTTTTCTCTCTTGAAATATTGAGATTGGTCAATTTGATTTATTGATTTATTTTACTGACTATGTCTATAATATTTATTTCAATAATTTAACATGAATATGAGATACGTTAGTAATTTTCTGCAAATTAGATACGAATTTACGTCATTCAGTAATATTTTATCTTTAAACGAATAATTATTACGCTAGTAAGGTTCAATTAAGCGCTTTCGATATAGAAAGCAAAACAACTACTTATTAATTAATAAGATAAATATTTGATTAGAATTATTCCGTTTCATTGAATGAAAGCAATAATTAGCACAAAATTAATAGCAAATACGCTTTCTTGCTTCATCAAAACCATTTTTTCCTAAAGATTATACCAATATAATTATATTTACTTATATAATTAATTAGTAGAAACATTAGCTCGATTGTCTCTGGCTATTGTTATTTAACGAAGAGCAACTACTATATATAGAAGAATGGAAAAAGAATGTGCGAACGACCTATTACAAAAGCGGCGGTCGATAATCAATAAAACGACAAACGCGCTTAATGATATTATATTCGCGCTAATTATGCTTCTCCAATATTTTATTATGGAACATGCAGCGCGCGTTATATTTTCGTATATGCCATATTTTGCATGCCACAATGCTACATTTTCAACACGAATTCTTAGTCGCTATTTGCAGATTTATTCATTTCACGTTTCACTACGACTTTATAAAAGTTCCAATAGTTCGTAAAAGCGTCCAGTTGTTTCACGCTTAAACGAACATCCGGTGTAACCGGTGTAAATTAATCAAAAGAAACATTTTTGTTAAGGACGACGTCCTCCACATATCGTTTATACTTTATACTGAATACGCTCGTGAGTATATTCAGATGCAAACAACGAAATGGCGCACGCAGATAAGATGAGCGCAATTTGTTGCGCCTGCACCTGTTCCTTACCGCGGAATATCGTAGGCAAACGCACGGTACCCTCTTCACCTGCGGCCTTGTTACGCTACATCGCAGTTCAGCTTGCAAAAACATCGATTTTCCTAAAGGGTCCCGCGTGTTTTCCGCCCCGCGAATTAATTACGCGGAAACGGCGTAAATGTCCGCGTTTTGCTTGCGCCTTACGCTGCGCTCCGAAATTTAATCGAAGTGCCATGAAGTCCCGACGAACGACACGACTCCGCGTTTCCTATTCAAACCAATTCCTTAGAAGTAACAGGTTTATTCTTTGTCCGCGCTCGGAAATTAGTTCTCTGGGAATAATATTTCGGAGCATAAAACAAGAATAAAAAGTTGCGAACGATCTCTCAGGATTATGTCGAGGGGAATTAAAAGGATATAGCACATATGTATTTTCCAAAAAATCTAGCGTGTTACATATGTGTTAGATACAAATTTGTACTACAACAAATAGAAGAGGATTCGTTGAAATATATCTCGGGATTGGAGAACGTTCGTTCGATAGATAGTCGTATCTGAATACTTAAATTACCGAAAGATTCATAGTAACAATTTTTTAATGAATTTCATCAACACATATTTTCCAAAAAATCTAGCATGTTACATATGTATTAGATACAAAATTTGTACTACAGCAAATAGAAGAGGATTACGCTGAAATATATATCGGGATTGGGGAACATTTGTTTGACAGTCATATCTGAATACTTAAATTACCGAAAGATTCATAGTAACAATTTTTTTTACGAATATCACCGGCATATATTTTCCAAAAAAGTTTAGCGTGTTACATATATGTTAGATACAAAATTTGTACTACAGCAAATAGAAGAGGATTCGCTGAAATATATCTCTTGAAGAACGTTCGTTTGACAGTCATATCTGAATACTTAAATTACCGAAAGATTCATAGCAACGATTTTTTTACGAATTTCACAAACGCAATTTACAGAACGAATCTAAAAATGGTTACATTATTCGCTTTTCCTTTTCCGCGCGCTTGTTTGTTTTGTCCGACGTTGGCGCAAAACGTTCGCGCAACGTTAATTAAATCTTGCGGTGATCGTGAGACTGAGGCAAACTTTTCCCACATGGCTCCGATAATCACTGCGATTGTAGTGCCGACAATAAGCCGCCGGAGTCGGGTCGTCCGGAGGTGCAGGTTCGCGCTCGGCATATGTTGCACCGGTTGCCGCGGCGTGCATCCTTGCCGTGAGCCACGTCGACAGTACGGCGAAATTTGCCTGCTATTAGTATCACCACGCTGAAGTGAATACTAAATACGTCGTTTAGCCGACGCGACGGCCGAGGGCGAGGTGGGACGCTTTGCTCGGTTCGCAAGTAGTGTTTCCCGACCAACGTCCATTTTACGGCCACCATCTTGAGCGTTCCCGTCAAGGAATATGCAACAATTTGGTATTGCCGGCCGTTCGTGTCCGATTTTCTCAACAGACATATACAATCTAGGATTTCTTTGACTCACTAATCGTGTTTTAAAAGTGGTTGCAAGTAGAAAATTAGTATCAAGCAAGTTTTGTTTTATTGGAAAGAGTGGATTTTGATTATTAATTATTAGGACATTTCATTTCAGTAATTTCAGTAAAAAGAAATCAACAATAAGATCTTCAAACTACGGTTAACCCTTTGCGGACGGGGAGCATGTTTACATGCTCTTCGCTTATATTTCAGAAACTATTAGCCCGATTTTTATGAAACTTGAAATACAGAAGTTTTTTGATGGCCCTTTTCACAATTTTGAAGTAAAAAATTTGAAATTCACAACGGCGGATCCAATATGGCCGACGTCGAAATGATCGAAAAATGAAAATATTATTCAATTTCCATGAAACTCATATTATAGGGGTTCCCGATAGCGCTCTTTTCGATTCTAAAGTCTTTTTCTTTTTTCTCTTTCCGCTGATAATCGTGCAGGTTCTCTATTATTTATTATTCATGTATACTGACTTTTTGAAGTAAAACTTCTTTAGGCGCGTTTCAGCAAAATCAGCGGTA
Source organism: Aphaenogaster floridana (assembly GCA_003063835.1). NCBI lineage: Eukaryota > Metazoa > Arthropoda > Insecta > Hymenoptera > Formicidae > Aphaenogaster > Aphaenogaster floridana. The sequence continues at coordinate 2,318,194 of NJRP01000002.1, forward strand.
AAGTAAAACCGGCTGATGCGTCACGCGTCAGCAACGAAAAGAGCGCCATCAAAAACCTTTGTAAACTGAGTTTCATACAGATCAAATGATTTTAAAAATTTTGATCTGCCATTTTGGATTACAAAATTTCGAAATTATAAGGTCAGATTCAGATTCAACAATTCCAAACACGCCTAAAAATACTAGGTCTTCCATAATTGATTATTTAGCAGTGATGTGCGTTTACGTGTCCATATGTAAAGAATTAATTACATACTTTAATTCAACATAACATAATAAACCAAATATCACGATTATCCATTGTCAGGTGTGAATGAATGAACTTTATTTAATATTCGTCAGTTTTATTAGAATCGGTTATTCTAAAAGAGTAGTATATATGCAGAAGTTTTTTTGACTGTTCAAAGGTCAAACTTTCCAATTCTTTACATATTTTACATTGTTTACATTCTTTACATATTGTTTACATTCTTTACGTAATCTTTACTCCATATGTAAAGAATTAATTAGTAAAGAATGTAAACAATATGTAAAGAATGTAAACAATGTAAAATATGTAAAGAATTGGAAAGTTTGACCTTTGAACAGTCAAAAAAACTTCTGCATATATACTACTCTTTTAGAATAACCGATTCTAATAAAACTGACGAATATTAAATAAAGTTCATTCATTCACACCTGACAATGGATAATCGTGATATTTGGTTTATTATGTTATGTTGAATTAAAGTAGAGTAAAAAAAATCATTTTTATTATTATAGTAAACTTGTATTTGATTAGGAAAATTTAAATAAAGATTATTTAAAAAAATGTTTTCGTTTATTATAAATGTAAATCAGTCAATTACGAAATTCTTTACATTGTTTACATTCTTTAAATTTTTACGTGGAATATAGCAATGTAAAGAATTAATTCTTTACACGTAAGTAATCATGTAAAGAATTGACGTAAACTATACGGCACATCACTGTCCTTTAGCAACCCCCAGTCCTCAAAGGGTTAAGAGCAACTCTCGACAAACTGTTACCTTCTATTTGAAATAAACGATTCTCCTATTTTACTACGAGCATAAATTACCGAGAGAATCCTAAAGAACGTAAACGCATGTGTTCCGTACAACTGGCTCGATATTAAACGCGGCGGAATTCGACATTACGTTTAATGATCCGCGGAACGACGCGACGGCGGCCGGCCGTTCGGCGGAAGTCGCGGGGCGAAAGCATCATCTCGTAACATCAGCGGAATCGGTTTCCGGGCGAAATTCATCTTAAAGTCCGGAATCGCGATTCGTAATGAGGGAATTTGAATACTAACGGGATCGCGCGGTGCGGGCGCGGCATGTGCGCCCAAGGAAAACATAATTGTATATTCCGCGCTATATCGGCGGAACGGCCGCGGCGCGGCGCGGGCGTCTACCATCTATATTAAATCTTACCGTGAGACTTCTGGTTCGGGGCGCTTCCTGCAAATGGCTCCCGAATTATAATGTTCCTGCCGTCTTCCCGGCGCCAGGATACGCGCGGCTCGGGTACGCCTCTCGCCCGGCACGTTAACTTCACCTGTACGTGTTATGAAACCGGAATTATAAAGAGAAGCGAGTTCGTTATTGCACTCCACTAATGCCGTGCTTCATCCAAATATATTTGCAGGAATAAAGGAGAGAGAGATAGGTGCGCGCGCGCGCGCACGGGCCCCCCGTCTCTATGTAAAACACGTACACGCGCGAGGACGCTTGTCCGAAACAATGGCGGCTCGCGCGGATACTCGAGCGGAAAACGAATCTACGGGTCGCGAGAGGCATGAAATATCCGGCGTCGGCCGGGATGCCGGGCGATTTTTAACGGTTACCTGCTCCGTCGCGATCGCGCGACCGATTTTATCGAACCTCCTCCAATTCTCGTTAACGGAGGTTCAATTTAACGATATTTTCGCTTCTGGGCTGCTTTAATAATCCAAGCGATACGAAGCTATTTTTGGCCGATCGAGGTCAGACACGATTAAATCAAGTAGATTTTCATAATTTTCCTGCTCTAGCGTGTCTCTGCATTCGCAGCCGTCAATTATGAATATCGGCCTGATTTTCATCGATTACAATGTGTTACGGATACACGAACGTGAACGGCAGCAGCGAGATTACGAGTTGCGAAACACGCGTACGCGAAATGAATATCTGTGTGCTCTGCAATGGAAAATATAAACGGCATGTTGACAATTAACGACACGACACGTGTCGCAGCATACTGCGCTGTTTGTTGGCTTGCGTTCCACTGACACGCCGCCTGCTAGCTTGCAATATCTGTGACATTTTTGGATGAACATCGTGTTAGCACGATACTGAGGTGCAACGTAAGTTATTGCATGTCGTGTATTTTGCGTAGCTACTTCCAAAAAGTATAAAATGAGACACGAGTCCCTTAGCTTCTCCAAATTGCTTTTTCAGCACTTCAAATTTATAGACGTATATATAATAACTAAATATTGGCATCTGTATAAATTTTCATCACGCCCTGTAACAATAGAATTGATCGAGAATACTTTCAGGAAATTGAAAAAATAACAGACAAATAAAGAAAGCGAAAACTCATTAATACAATTTATTAACACGTTTGTTTTACAATATCGTATTATTAATAATGATACTTGATCTAATAAAATTTGAAATATGACTAAGTTTATCGAGATGTGGATATAAATTAATATCGATTTCAACCAGATTTTTGAAATTAAACATATATCACATTTTTCGAGAAATAAACGAATATACTGTGATTGGAAATATATTGAAAGTATATATTTATAATTCGAGGCATACAATCTCAACAGAACATTAAATATTCCTTGGAAAGTATTACCCCAGGAGAGTTTGGAGAAGCTTACGCGAAGAGAGAATTTCACGTTTTGCCAGTCTTATCAATTTTAAATCAAGACCGCAACTAGGCCGAGGATAGATATCCTAAATGCGGTATCTCTTATTGCTAAAGAGAAAAATGAATTAAAAAACTAAAATCCCTCATATAGACATTTGTTCAAGTACAGCGTGAAAACATGTGGCTTGGTGGGACGAAATGCGATACACCGCGGAAAATCTCCGCGGGTGTAGATCTTTCTGAATTCTTTTCTTCATTTTTTTTTTGCGACGGTTTAGCGGACACACGAGAGACGCGCCGTTAATAACAACAGTTATGGTCTGGCAAAATTATTTATTTATCTCGATGGATTCGGTTTCCACCGTTAGAAAACGGATGCACACAAACCAGAATCTCGATTGAAGTTTCAATTTTTTATCAACTTTATCTAACGCGCCAGATCAACGGAAGTTCTAGTTTTTTGTTGGAACAATCATCCCACGATGACTAACAGATGTGTTTTAGATCTACTACTATTAGGCATCGTATTTATTATAAGGTTGTCACATTAAGGGCGAATATAGTTCGAGGTAGAAATTGATTAAATAAAATTGCTTTACGCTGAAACATTTCTTTCAATATGTTTACTGATTCAAGTACAAAGTGTCTTTTAAAACAATCAGTTCTTAATAACAGAATTTTTTGATTAATTTCAAGTCGATTTTCCTTAGCGAAAATGTCAGGGAAGATGTTCGCTTATCGCAATTTTTTAATCTCTTGAATTATTTTTGTGTCTATGCCTCGAATTAAAATTCTTTTAAAGTAAATTTTCTTAAAGTAAATTTTACTTAAAGTTAATTAAAAAATGTAATTTTGTTATCTGCTTAATTTGAAGTTTAGTACGCCCTTCTTTTTCACCCCCTTATAATTTGGATGCCTCGACATTTCCGTTAAAGAAAATTGATTTGAAATTGATTTGACAAAGTATATTATTAAAAGAATTTGTCATTAAAAGTATATTCGGTGATTTCGAGACACATTGTATAAAAAAAATTTTAAGTATTTATATCAACATTAACAAATCAAGTTACTCTAATATAGTTTACGTCCATAAAAGATATTTTGCAGAAATGAGCAAAGAATTAAGTTTCGTCGTATCAAAAAGTTGAAATTTGCGATTATACAATTTACCAAGTAAATTTTGTATCCTTCAGGCACTACAGTATACAGTTCTATTGTAACAAAAATAGTATGGTATAATACTTAGACATGTGTTCCGACAAACTCGTCAAAAGAGATAGAAAGTATCTTATCAAACTGACAGTTGTACTATTTTCAGTATACCAACTGCGGTAGCTTATAATAGGGGAACTCGCAATGCGCGCCGGTATAATTTCAAAGTTTAAAATGGTCCATGATGGTTCCGCGGAGCTGTCGCGTCTTCGTAAAAGCGTTCTGTCAGACGTTCCGAGAGAAGCGCAATATTCTTTACCCCAGCGACACCGTCGGCCATGCGCGCGGAAAAACGCGAGGATGAGATGAGGTATTCGCACAAATTGCGCGACTGCCACGGAATATGAATTGTGAGCAACAGGTCACTTATTTTCACTGATGGCTTACTTACAGTATCCGGTGCGAAAGCCAAGACCGTAACACGCGTGTGCCAGATTGCACTCTCACAATTACGCATGAAAAATTGTCGGATTAAATGAATTACTTACGAGCGATTAGGCTCAAAAACTTACGAGTCGTATATGTGAGACACGCAGTTTTGTTTCTTTCGCAGGCTAACAGATCTTAATCATCGAAACAGTTTGCCTTTTTCAGCTCTAAAATGCATGGGATTATAAAACTCCAATTAAAGTTATTAATAATGGAAAGACATTTAATAATAATTGGGTTGATTTTATGACAGTGTGATGTTGAAATAACACTTGCAACAGGTGTTGCAAGTTGCAGTTATGAAATCGCTATGACATTATGAAGCACGCTGCAACATTAATTATTTTTTTATATTAATTGAAGTTGACATATTTCTAAATATGACTACTATATACAGATGGAAGGCAAGTACATTCAAATTCAAAGTTAGTAGTACTTTTAATTTAATATCAGTATCTCGTCATAAACTTCTCGGCAATTTAAGCACCCTATTAGTAATTCCGTAATTAAGGTGTTATTAATGACGACGAAGTTGCAGGTTATTTGTAGATTCAGACGCGAGCCGTGTTGCACTCGTGGCGTACTGCCGTTTTCCGATATAGATTTCTCCGACATGAATCACGCGGAATATAACGTTGGCCCGATAATTTACTACACACGTAAATCAGCACATTTGTAAGCAATAAACCGTCGTTTATTCATGATGGCTTCTGTATAGAGTAAATTATTTAACGACCCCCGGCCTAGCCGCGCCATCTTTCCTCTGGCATATTTATTCGCAAATTTATTTCCGCAGATGGAATCTTCAGGATTGAGATGAAAATTAATTTCGATCGAAAGGAATATTTAATATTCGTATTCCAAGGAAAGCGGCTATGTAAAAGAAAGGTGTTTCTTATTACTAGAGAAACTACAGCCCTTAAGTTGTTAGTAATTAAAAGCTTTCTCTCTTGATAACTGAGAACCAAAATTATAGAGCGACGTAAAATAAAGGAAGATATTCACCTGGCCGCCCTCGCCCACCATCATGTCGCTCGATGTAGCTTCGGTATCGAAATCAGGCGGTACAACAATAGATAGCATACCTGTCTGGAGAAAACAGATTAGCGTTAATAAATAAACAGCACAATTTAAGACCGGCGAATAATAGCTGGTCCAAATTCGTTTCATTAGCAGTATTATTTCATTTTAATTGATACTCCAACTGTAATTCTATTCCTGTTTCGTTATTTAATTCAACCATTGCATCTAAAAACTCGCAGATTATACTTATTATGAATACATAACGATTTTTTTTTCATTACAGATTGTTCACAATCCCAAAAAATTCAAATGAAACTATCCAAGTCTGAATATTGCTTTACGTGGCCCGTCTATGCCAGATTTTTTACAACTGGCTACGCGCATTTTAATTAACGTGTATGCGAAACTCGTGATGACATGAGAGGAAACGCGAGATGCGTACGGTCAAGGCTGTAACTATATCTCTAACTTCAATTATTCCCTGCAAAACCGTAATACACATCTCGTCGCGAGGAGCATATTTTTTTCCATTAATACAATACCGCATCGCAGATATGATTCATCTGATATGCGGCGTTGATAACAACACGCGAATCAGAACAATGACATACAGCTCGCTTTATTTCCCTTGTTGCGGCCCACAGTGCTCCTATGGTGATAATATTTGAGATAACCAGTTTTTACTCGCGGCAGATAGACACAAAATAAAATTACGGAATTAATGAGAATAAACGGGGATTTCTCTCAGTCGGACTTCTTGAGATTAATTGAATAACTGCACCTGGGAAAAACGTTACGATGTCACCAACTTATTAGATACGATTCCCGCTGTAACAAGCAATTCGTGGAGGCAGTTTATTCGTCGGTTTTTCCTCCTTTTCGTAAATTAAAGTAGACTGCAAAGTACAGAGCAATAAGGCAGTCGAATAACGCGAGCGTCCCTAAATCTCACAAGCATCTTGCTCTATATACTTTAGCCCGACGCCGGTAACATATTATGGCCGTGCAACCTGCTGCCGTTGCCAGTACGGATGCCGGGGTGTATGTCGCGGGTTATTCGTTAATTAACGGCGCACGGTAGTACCAAACATCATAACTAACAGTCGGCGCGATCATTATTGCTCACCGCGAAGCCTAACAATCATGCACATGAGTTATAGCGACACGTGAATCACGTGTTCAAAAATCGCGCCTGCTTAATTTATCCGTTTAATTTATATACTAAATATAGAAAGGGAATCATTTTTACATATCGAGTATCATATATCGATTAATGTACCTTGACATATTCATTTATTACTGTAAAAATATAATTTTGATAATAAGAAAGAATTAAATGCACCTTTGTAACATGTTACAATATTATAAGAACAAGAATAAAGTTAGAAAAACATGAAGGTTATACTTGATAAGTTATATTAATTAAACAGTCTGACATATCGACATAAATGGTTAATACTTTACAAGTGTAGTGTGTCTGTTCCGCCGGACCACGCATCGCAAACAAGAAGAATTAAATTAAGCAGAAGGCTTTTACAAAGCAACGATATACGAATTTTACATTTTACATACACGGTTTGATAGACTTATTTACGCTCGTTGATGCCGGATCCTTCTTCGGTGTGAGCCTCGTTCTCCTCGTAATAACGTCTTTGCACGGAAAAAAAATTTGTTAACTTGACTAAATTTTTCAACTAAATAAAATTTATTTAATTCAAGTATTTATTTATTTAACTTAAACATTTATTTATTTAATTTAAACATATAATATATTCACAGTTAAATAAATAAATACTTGAACTATAAATAAATTTTATTTAGTTGAAAAATTGAATCAAGTTAACAAATTTTTTTTTCCCGTGTGCTTCCTGCTTTCCTCTCAATGATTTTGCTGAAGGCGTAAGCCCTATGTCCAATCATCAAGATCGATGGTCGACTCCCCAGTCTGTCTCGGTGAGCTCGACCATATAAGTATAATTGTATTATGCTGCTCCGTTCTATGCTGAGTACGGTACGTTCTTCTCACAGTATTGGATTGCAGGTATATCAAGGAGCGAGACTCATTGTCAGGCCCGACTAATTCTTATTTTACGAATTCCTTCGATTTTCTCCACTCTTACTCTCGCAAGCCTAGTTCCTCTATAGTCCGTTCTTATATATTAGCTACTCGCGGTCCTTACACCTTTATTATTTTTTTTAACAATAATGGAGCTTGAAATAATATAATTCCTTAAATTAGCGAACAGGAATTTATTGATAATTTTGATGAATCTGAAAGATGACTCTTGATTTTAGGTTGCTGGAATATACAACAATCTTCACGATTCATTGTTCAGAGGTAATCAGGATATCATATGATGCCATCAAAATGCTGGGTGTATGGCACATTTTCTCGCAAGGTGTAAAATAATCCTTCGCGACAAAGCGCTTCGCAATAACTACGCATTTGACGCTTATCAGCACGCGGAGGTGCTATCGCGTTATAATTCCCGCGAGCGAGAGAAGACAGCAGAGTCGGCAACGATAGAATCGAGGAGGTGGATCAACCTCGAATGTCTGCGTCGGGGACTTTTGTCGGTGGTCGTACCTCAAGCCACGAGACGTCAGTACGAGTGCAAAGACCTCCTCTCCCCGTCTCCACCGCTCCTCCATATCCTGCGTCGTACTTCCCCTCAATTCTCGTTTCACTCCCTCGATTTAAAGGAAGTCCCTCTCACACGACGCTGCTTTTCCCGTTCTCGCGTAAGACGCGGAAGGCGTGAGGTGTGCGCGCAATTACGAGGATGTAATCCACGCCACGACGAAACTTCAATCGTTATAACCGAGTTGTCTGGCAAGCCGCCGCTGTGCCGTGCCGCTCGAGAAACAGTCCCGACGAATGCAAACTGCGTACCTACCACCTAACGCGACGACGACGACGACGACGACGACGACGATGACGAGCGCGGCGAGACACGTGCCCGAGCGCGTAAACTCGTACGTGTCGCCACTGAATTATGAAACTCCCTTCCTCCACATCCGCGCGCCATAAATTAATTATTATGCGCCTGCGAATGACTGTATCAGTCCGCGCCGCAATTCGATGAACGAAATTCGCGTCTCGTTGATCGGTCAGTCTCTCTGCTTTCAGAGCCAATGATAATCGCAACCTTAAAGTCTGTTTTTCACGTTTTTTCCCCTCGAGAAATTGCGTTATCCTAACTTACAGAAAATAAATTTTTTATATAAAATAAACAAATAATTTTCGTGCTCTTGTAACAATCATAATTGATACATCTAGAATGGCGTTATTAATACAATACTGAAAATGAAAGCATGGAAATAAAATAAAAAATGTAGAAAATTGGTATTTAAATTGATATAAAAATTATGGACATTACGATGCAGAATTATTTCGATTCACAAAATGTGTCATAGGGCAAACGCATTCGCAAAGAACACGTTCGTGGAAACTCATTATCGCTCATTAGCCAGATTCGAACCGCAGGATCATTATTAACCCATATGTATGCGTACAGTTCCATTCAACATAATCAGGTATGTAGTATAATTGTGAAACCACACATTGTTTAGTAATAGTTAGTATTATAAGTGAATAAAATGAGCAATTACGTTCTTCTTAGTGTCTACACAGAAAAAAATGCTGTTGCTTCAATTAAACGTCTACGTCACGGGCTGCTACAAATATAAATATTTCATTCAATTGTATTATGATTGGACCAAATATCTAGATTATTCTTTTAATAATGCAAATATTTGGTCCAATCATAATACAATTGAATGAACTATTTATGTTTGTGGCAGCCCGTGACGTAGACGTTTAATTGAAGCAACAGCATTTTTTTTCAGTGTACAGAATGCTAAAAAGTATAACGTGCAAAGAAAATTATTGCTGTACTTTAAGATGAAGCTATATTCAATGCGACATAAAATTCACAAATATATCACGCGTATAAAAGTCGGTGATAAAAATTACGAACGAAAATTATGAATAATCTTAATTAAGCACTTGCAGTGTGATTATACGATATACTTTATTAAAAAATTGTCACGATTGTGTGTATAATGTAACTGAGAAACGAGACATTAGTTAATTTAATTTTTAACTAAAGCAAAATAAATGTCAAACGAACAAAATCCACGATTTATTCTGAATTGTTGCAAGGGGCAATAAAACATTCATGAGGGACACATGGTATTTTCATGAGGTTCGATTCAATTACCCGACTAAATCAGTACGTTTCCGTCGCGTTGGAATTATGCAGATGGCTTTGAAGAAGTGACGCGAAATTTCAAGAAAGACGACGCACATGCCGACGCGCAAGCCGACGCTTCTCCATACATACACGTAAATTTTATCAGACACGCAGTCGGAATTATAAGCGACGCGCGCGAAGGGTGCCACCATATTCGGCAACGAGCGAGGAAATATAGTTACGAGAGGCGAGACGGTACCCTTTGCGGAGGTCGTGTTTTAACTGTTGATATATATGCGCACAGAACGAGGAAGAAAGAGGAAAGGAACGGCGATCCGAAATAAAGAAAAAGCTTTTATGGGAGAAACATTTGTCTACTTAGAAGGCAATTTATCTCTCGTCAATCACGGCTAAGTTTTAACGATCTAATGAATACGAATCGAACGAATGAGGGAAAATTTTGCCGTTCATTTTGAAAACGTTTGAAGAATATCTTTTCTCTGAGAGAACTGTGTATATTAAATTTTCATATTATAAAGTAATAACGAAAATATCTCTAGTGTATAACAAATATAATAAAATATGATATAAAATATAATTGTTAAGTATAACTGTTACAGACATTTCTACAGAAAAAGTGGTACAGGAAAATCTTTCACTGCTTAATATAATCTACCAATCAGTGATTATATTTTTATATATAATTTATATTTATGATTTTTTAATATTATGTATAGTATATAACTACTATATAACATATTCTACATCGCTATTTTTGGCGCATTTCACTTAGTTACAAGTTCTATATGTCGACTTCATTTCCAATCGGATTTGCCGAAGGATGCCCCAGCAAAATCACTGTAGTCTGACCGCTCGCGGCGAATCATGTCCGTCTCAGAAGGCAAAGAGTAACGTGAAACAGACAAAAATACGACGCAATATGAGGCAGAAGAAAAAAGATATCACTGATAGACAATAAGATAATAATAATCACAGAATTTAACCAAGCAAAAAGTAGATTCGATCGTGGAATAAAATGTGCAGCATCTCAATGCAAAATGATTTCACGTTGCTCTAAGAATCTATCTATTTCTAAGAGATAAATGTTTTACCTCTCTCTCTCTTTTGCATATCTTGTTCCTTTTTCCCCACGGCTTATTTTTATTTTATAGTCATTCTTTTCGTAGAAAATCCTCGAACGATTGGCCGGGGCATTCAACGGTGTTGCTCGCAGAGCGTTCGTTATTTAGCTTAGTGCCTCGTAAAGTAAGAACGACGGGAGAGATCGGAGAGCGGGCACCTGCCGCCGTCTCACCAGCAGCCATCGCTATGTTACGCTCTGCGCACTATTTAAGATTACAGCCTTCTTCCTTGCGAAAAGAGGGAAACTCCGGCTGGCAGGGCGGGGCTCCCGCGAATTCAATCCGAAATGTCGGAAAATTAGATCTCGACTTCCAGCGGTGTCTCGTGCCGTATCACTTTGCCGGCAAGAGGCGGATGAGGTGTTACTTTAAAGCAACCAGACAACCGCGGTCGACTCCGGTCTCTCGTAAGACAACGCAAATGTTATCCGAGGGGACGAGCGAGGACTGGCGCGCGTTAACTAAAGTGGCTCGTTAAGCGTCTTTCGCACCGCGAGAAAAATCTCTGCGGCGTGCTCGTAAGACTCGTAATTTTTACGAAACTAATTGCCGTTTAACCGCGCAGTGTCGTGCATTTAAAGAGAAGGGTGCGAATTTTGAAGACTTGGTCGTTGTCGCGTCGTTGTTCGAATTGCTCGTCGTTGTTTGATTTAAGTGATTTAAGTGAATTTGTATGCCGTCAGGAAAAATATAAACGGGAACCTCGGTTCAGTCATTAGCCTTTTGCGATTTTTCAACGCAATCGCACCACTCAAAAGTCGACTGGGAACGGAGCAAGAGGAACGGCCTTCGCTTCCTTATCGGCGATTACTATGCTGGCCGCGTGTATAATAGTCATTAAACGCGACTTAATATTCCAATCCTTTTCTGATAAGACTATATACGCAGCCGTAATTCGAAACGGGTCGGTAGGGATGAGGAGGATTTAAGCGCTACTTGAGGCGATGTTCATAAACGGGTCCCCCGAACTGACGAGGACGGCTCGTTAAGTTCCCGGGCTCGTTAAGTATGCCGCGGGTCTGCCAGCCGCGCGCACGCGGAGGGCGAAATGCCTTCGATACTTGTACAGATTGTTATGTCGGCAGCAGCTAATACTCGACGGCAGCTCGACGGCAGGCGGTTAATACCCCTGCGGTTTGCTATCGCGCGTCACCGACGACGATTACAGGCGGCGGAAAGTATCAGGATGTGTAAACGAGGCTGCAGCGATTGTCACTGCCTCTGAGCGCTTTAGACTCTCTTCTCCGCTCCGTTTCTGTCTCTCTCTTTCTTTTTCTCTCCCTCTCTCTCTCTCTCTCTCTCTCTCTCTCTCTCTCGGTCGCTCGGTCTCTCGCTTTCTCGTTCACATCGCTCGTAGGTTTCATCGGAAACATGAGTACGATAATGATACGCGATGTTTATCGTGAATAAACCAATAAACCAGTAAACCTTGGTTATTAAACCGAGATTACATTTATCGGTAGCTATTGTGTTACGTTTGTGGTGGATTATGTGGTCTCGAAACTCATCTAGTCGATCGACATTTCTCTGTCAATGATTAACTCCCAGATTTCCGAGTTTTAGATCGGGAGGTATCTCGGTATATGTGTCGTGATTCGAAAGGCAATAATTTTTAGTGAAAGAGAGATTTTCTTCGCGTTACGAATGGAGGTTTAATGAGGCAGTATAGCCCTCGAAAGATATTCCTGATTTCCTATGTTCTAATGCGAATACGATCGCGCGTATTACACCAATGGATTATGTTAATGATAGTTAGCAAACTGAGGCCGGGATGATTAATTGCGTGAGCCAAGTGGGACGCGGTCCGATTGTAACTGAGCAACTATCGATTAACTCGAGCGCATCTTGGCACTTTATCGATGCGGGCATCACCGGCAGCGGGTCGCTCGATTAATTGTTTCACTCGCAGTTTGGCAACTTATCGCAACCGATTTTCGCGGTATTCACCGCGATGCAAAAAAGATCGGCTATATTGATGTTACGTTGACACAAATACAACTTCTGCCTTATTTATCTATCTTAGTCACAAAAATATTCCACACGGAAAGAATGGTTTGATACAGATCTGAAAATAATTTTGTTGGGCCATTAAAATAATTATGTAGGACGTCCAAAATATTTGCTGGAATATGAAAACTTTTTGCAGCATTATTATCATGTTTGAGCGTCCCATGTAGTTACTTTTGATGGTCGAAAATTATTTTCAGATCTGTATCTGGCCAAATTTTTAGATGCTTCAGCAAAACCGTTCTTTCCGTGCAGATTCAATGTTAAGAAATTATGAGAACGTTAAGGCCCCCGTACAATAAAAAATATAACGAACAAGGAACAGATATTAGGAAGATTCTTCCTTCTTCCTCATCCCAATCGCTAATCTGTTCCTTATTCCTTATATTTTCGATTATGCGGAGGCCTTTACGTTCACACATCGAACTTCCGATTTTTAAATGATCAAAGCATATAAATAAATGAAAATACAGGCAAATATCCTACACATTTTAAGGCAGAATTCTTACAAAGATCTTAACTTGTTTCTTTTGATTGATTGAAGTATCGTTTATGACGTGCAGAACAATTTTTCTTTCATAGATTATTCTGAAAAATGCATAGAAAGCAGTAAAGATACGATTCACATTCGCTGGTTATTTTATGAACTAAATCTCTATTGGAAAACGGTTATCCTTCGCGAAGTTAAGTTCGGGCAAGAACACGAGAAGTCGCGTTCCCTTAAAATCGATTGTCGTGGAACAGCGCGGAATATTTATTTACGCACATTATCATCGTTTTATAGGATATATTTTATTGATAATATACGCGTTACAGAGTAATATTACGATATGTTACTTTGAAACTTATTTTATCCTGCGTCGTTATCAAAATAAAAATTGATATTGTCTCAAACTCATTGGATCATATTTTTGCCGGATTAGCGTATCTTTCGCGTACTAAAGTTAAAATAAATCTGGTATGATTTGTAACTGAAACTTTCATGTAATAATAGAATTATCGTAATTTTGTCCATCTATGATGTAAATTATTCCCAAACGCGCTAAATGCAATTTTCGAAACATATTTATATAACATGTGCATATAACGTTATCAGATAAAATATGTAATAAAATATACATAACGTGAGAGACGAATTTACCTCATTGCGAAATCGTATGACCTTTCGTCCGCTGACAAACCTGTCTCTATGTTTTATCGACCGAAATGCAGTCGATAGGGACGTCCCAATTAGTTATTTCACCGAGTTTGTTGGTTTACCACTAATTTCAAACAAGGATTATATGTATCCAGGCTTACAACATCGAGGCGAAGTATCGAGATCAGTATTAACAGAAAACAGGCGTAAAGCGTACATAACTTCTTTCAATTCAATTAAGTTTTTATCACCATTAGCTTTTTTAGAACACCTTTTATAAAAAATAAAAATTTAACGAATAAAAATAACGACGATTTTTATTTATTATAATTTAAATCTTTTGCAATCACTGGCAAATGTGTTTAACACATCTAGTCGTTTTTTTTTAGAGAATTCTAAAGAAGCCGGTCTAGTCATTTCAGTTAGATGAGCGAAGGAGAAGCGTAACTACCGAAAATGCTCGAAGCGGCGAATAGACCACCGTTTCCGCGCCTAAGTAAATTCCACGCGTTCCTTCCGCGGCTTCGCGCGTTTCTAAAACGGCGCCGAACTGCTATTAGAAGCGTTCTCTCGGGGGAACTTCCTAACGATACTTCCACCGCCGTTGCCACGATGTCGTCGCTCTCGCATGCTCCGCGATCGCTCGCGAAACTTGCGCCTCGTTAGATTTACCCGCTGGTCGGTATTAACCGCGACGAGCGTAAGGCGCGGCTAGAAACGCCTGAAATGGACGTCGCTCCTGATTCGAACGAATGGCAGAAAGTTCGTAATTGAAGCACACGGAAAAACTTTCGACGGTTAATTCACGCAATACGTCGGCAGTCAGTGACTTGCGAATAAATCGATAGCATCGGTGTACGTGGGAAAATCTCAGAAAGAAGCGCTTTTAATATTTACAAAATAAATAAATGACTTAATGGAAGCCATTGATCGGGCATGAGGGAAGCTTCGAGTTCTTGAATTGATCGGAATTTGATCGAAATACACATACGAATTGATAATCGTCCCATACACGGAAAGAATGGTTTTGTTGAAATATCTAAAAATTTGGCCAGATACAGATCTGAAAATAATTTTGTTAGACCATCGAAAGTAATTAAGTAGGACGCTCAAAATAATTGCTAGAATATTCAAACGTTTTGCAGCATTATTGTTATGCTTGAGTGTCCTACTTAGTTACTTTTGATGGTCTAACAAAATTATTTTTAGATCTGTATTTGACCAAATTTTTAGCTATTTCAGCAAAACCGTTCTTTCCATGTATACAATGATCCATATCAATTTAAAGGAGTTTAGTGCGGTATATACCTGACTCTTCATGGGATCCGTATTGATTTGACACATATAAAGGCCGCCGTCTTCTTTCTGGACGCCCTTGATGTGAAGATTCCATATAGAGTGGTCGCTATGGGACACAGACACCCTCTGGTTGTGCGTGATCACGTGGTCGTGTATCGCCTGGATCGCCTTCGTGTCCGCCTTCACCCAACCGACCTGGAACATCAATCGTCGGATCGGGGCCTTAATAGGCGAGCGGGGGACGGGGAACGGAGGGGGTGACGGAGTCAGTGCCGGAAATCGCGGTGACGGCGTCGCGGATTTCGCCGAAGACGCCGCAATTTCCTCACAGGCATCCGACTGCGGAATACAAACAGATGTGGGGGATGCCTGTCCCGAAGTGTGCATGCATGCGCACATACGTACGCGCGCACACGGATTGACATGCGTGATTCCCCTTGGCCAAACTTCCAGGCGGTATTTGCATTTTCCTTAGAATATTCCGAATCCTGAAGGCGAGGAGCTCTCGCGCGATTTTACGCCAACCGAGCGCACGCACATGCGCCCACATCCGCAATTACGCTACGTAAGCACCCATTTCAACTAGCGATGAAAAAAGAAGCAAGATGCGGAAGCAGCCCGACCGTGTCGCGACTTTGTCATTTTATTCTCGTGTGCGATATTGCGCGCCCGCGAGGATATCGTACGTTCCTCATCCACAAGAAGGGTACTGCTGATCGTCGTATCTTTGGAATGGGAGCAAAACGATGATAACTTCACGTTTTTCTTTCATGAGAGATTTGTCAATTTTAATTACAATTATCAAAGATTGCTCAGCAGATATCCCGGTTGCTTGATTTAGAATCGTTTAAAGAAGCATCGATAAAACGGGTCGCTTGCGAGTCAATCACTCTCCAGATTTAACTTTCAGATTCCCTTAGGAAGTGAATTATAAATGGAGAGAGCTGTGTCTTTAGCTATGTTCGGTAACGACAGATTTCTAGCACATCGCGATTGTACTTCACATAAATTTGATTATTATGATTCCCCGCTCGGAATCATTTTAATTTGACCGATATGAGGCGTTGACGTTTATTTACACGTAATCGATGTCCTCATTGTTCCACGCGATTAAATTAACGGTAATAATAATTGCGCAATCTGTGACGCGCAATGAAGATCGAAATGGAAGTACGGTCGAATGAATCCGAGAATAGAATATATATTACGCGTTCGGATATGTTGATATTTCGCTTCTACTTCACCGAACCGCCGGCAGAGATTCGGATCAATGTGAAACGTAATCGCATATTCCATTCTACAGTTTACAATTTCGTCGGACGTCAGATATGGATAGCGAGCCGTAGTCTACACATCTGAACGTATCTGACCGACTACGAGCAAATAGCACGTCGGCTAGAAGCAACTGGTTATATCGTAATGTAGTTGCTGGTTCTACTGGTTCTTGCTACAGCGTAATGCAATTTGCAAGAGCGCAAAGAGAAACGATAATGCGTGAAAAAGATAATCCGACTAGGTATATGGCCGTGCATATAAAATTATTATTAAATTCCGCCACCATAAAAATGCGAATTTGCGGCCGAATTTAAGAACGTTACGTTAGTCGAGTTATTCCGCCGCAAATCGTGTTCGCGATCGATAGCGCGATCCATAAATACGAAATTAGCTTAACGAAAAATTTTGTTAATGCGTCGAAAGGTACCGCTCGTATCATCTTATAGACACGTGTATCGATAAAAGTTCTCTGTAGTCGGTCTGAAAGAAGAAAAGTCGGGCAGAAAAATTCCTCTTGACTTCTTTCCGCTTTTAAGTGAGAATTTTGCAGATATCAGGATCGACTTTTGCGTCCGTGAAAATCGTATGGATATATTATTTAAAGCGCTAAATGTCTTTCTCATGTACTTGTCGAGGATTCTTTTCTCATTATGGGTCTCCTTTCATTTTGTAGAATGTAAAAACTAATTTCCGGACTAGAAATATTAATTCTTTTTTATATCATGAATATATTGAATATATGCAGAGATAAATGTACAGATAAATGTAATATTCTGACAATAATACTATGCTGCCTTTTTTTCCGTTTGTTTTATATCTGCTTTTGCCAGATTTTTGCGGTATAGTTATCAGACGGTGTCAACATTATAACGCAGCACACCTCGAATAAATGCTCGCGACGAAGATGTACGTGTACTGCAAAAGTTTAACCTGTTGGGAGATATGACTTTTTAAAGGCGCATCTCCTTTCAGAAGTTAAGTGAGACCCTGAGAAGTTAAGCGAGCGTTACGACATCACAGACACGCTGTCGCTTTTCATGCAACGTACCCTGTAACCTCCTAGATGTTTCACCAGACACGTGAAAGTGGCGTCCCTCCCGAGTGGCACGGTTAGATTGGTGATAGGGCCGGAGAATTCGGGTTGAAAAGCGCCGCCTGAAACGATAAAATACGTACGACGTTCGTGAAAAATACATACGCCATTTGCATACCGCGCACCGCCGGCAATTTTTCGACAGCGACGTCAATTCGCCGTCGTGCAGAATGCACTTTATGGAAAACGAATAAACGTCAGAAGGCTGAATGCTACGCGACTCGGCGAAACGCGGAGATGCGTCTCGCGACTGCAAATTAAACGCGTAGACGTGACGTCGAATTAGCGAGAATCGCTCTCGTATGTGCGCCACTTAAGCAAACTTCCATATTCACGAGCAACATTGATCGACGCTGAATGATATCTTCTCTTCACGTCTGTCTGTTCTCCGATAATAATTTAGAAATTTATAAAAATTTTAAGAAACATTTATCGCACACAATTATCTCTTCATGTCAACACACGTTTTTATTGTTTAAAACAACAATCTATATGCAGCAATTATCAAGAATTGCATAGATTTGTATGACTGCAACACCTTATTGAAATAAAGGTAATTTTTATAAATTCCGTCGTGTCTAAGCTAAATTAGCGAAAATCTCATATAATTTTAAAAGTAAACATATTAAAATACACACAAATTAAAACGTAAAGAGAATGACTTTAATATAGATGCGATTGTTTCAAATCAATTTATTTCGTAACAACGTAATTCGTACGGTGGAAACGTACATATCGTTCCATTATCCATTATCTTCCTAATGTGAAATTATGCGTGCAGCACACGCAGCTACCATAAATATCGCGTCATGCACGATTATAGCTAACGCGCTGTTCTATACGTATAAAATACATCTCCTTTTACTTTCTCATATTTTTCACATATTCTCGGATTATTTCGCAGCTGCACTATGAATAATAGCGCTACACAGGCGATAGCGTTCGATACGACACGGCGGCCGTGTAAAATAAGGCGAAACACGATGCGTAACGTATAAATTGCTTCGCCGGCGAGATAGAGATCGTGGCTGCAGAATGCGTATGAACGGGCGAAGACGTACTCGATTCTGTATTAAAAGTTTTGCTCCGTCGAATTTCGCGTTTCCTATCCTCCCATGCGGCGCATCCGCCTGGAATAATTCATGCACGCACGCGAAACCAAAATGGTTTCTCCTCAATGTAAATTTGAGCGTAACGTCATATGATTTTTACGTCTCGTCAATAAACTAAACGCCGCTCGGCGCGAGTCGTCGAGCGGCGTTTAGTTTATTGACGAGACGTAAAAATCATATGACGTTACGCTCAAATTTACATCATTCAATTCGCTCGGCGCGAGTCGTCGAGCGAATTGAATTAATCTTATAATCGGCAGCCGAGTATCGCGTCGAGATGGTTATCCGGTAGTTTACAGAATGATGACGTAAATGTTGATTGAATCGATCACTACGGAGAGAGGCGAGTCGACGCGGGGAGGCACACTTCTCCCTCGAATGCATTTTCTCGCGCAAATAGATTCTACGAGAGCAAATAAGAAGAACTGACTTTGCAATACTATTGTTTTTATATTTCACGATCTTCGCGTAACAGGCTGTTTTGGTACTTGAATTCTGTGTGTCTAGAATATATATATGTATATAGAAAAATGTACCGTATCAAATGGGCTTCCAACGAGATGCACGCGCGCCCGATAACATTTTCGTATGAATTTTTGCTAAAAGTATCCGGCAGTAGCATACAACCGGGTAAACAGGACAATGATACTTCTGCAGAAATTTCTGTCCCAGCTGTTGCACAAGCTACTCGATTTAGAGTTTTTTTTATATTTTGCAATATGTGAGGTTTGCCTGGCTAAAGCTTGACGTCATAAAAATGCAACATTTGCCTGTTAATTGATTAAATTAAGAGAAATACTTTATATACTCGTTGCGCTATAATAGGCGTCTATTATTGCGTTTATTCATAAAATTAATTTTTCTCGATTTTGGTTGTCTTTATTTTAAAGAAATATGTGCATCACGATTTTCCTCTTTTTGTAATAAATATCAATCATCGCATCTCTTGCTGATAAAAAGATACGCGGCGTATTATTAGTTTAACAAGGAAATTTGATATTGAGTTACGGTAATCAACTTAACCATCACCTTTTATTGTGATTTCCTTCGTTTTAAGCGGATAAAGTCGCACATAATTATTCGACGGATTTAAATAGAAGGAAATTTTTTCAAAATTAGATCTCTAAAATTGAGCATTTTCGAAATTGTTTCCCCAAGTTGCCATCTATGCGGACGGCGAGTTATATGAAATTAATTAGAATGCGACAAATGTATGAACTGAAACAATTTCGTTGTAATTCAAGCTATTAATTTTCGATTATCCGATTTCTCATTATCCTGTGCATATAACGATATGTTTGAATGAAACTTATAACTGTAATAAAAGATCTTTAATTACATTGACATTCAAACGCTATTAAAAAGTGATGTATCGAAAATGACTACGTAAAATAAACGAAAATACAGTTTGACATGAAATAATTTTGATTAATAATTATCTTTTCAAGTACATTATGACTTTTGTAATACTTTCTGATCTAAATGTAACAATTCCGTAGAGATGTGCGAATCAAGATTTTTT
>NJRP01000002.1:2345219-2373883 GCA_003063835.1 Aphaenogaster floridana
TCTCTCTCTCTCTCTCTCTCTCTCTCTCTGGATATAATTAAATTTTATTTGCTAATACTCAGTATATTGCATAACTCACTCAACATTGGAGAATAAAATGGTACTTCTTGTAATTGAATTTTCCCTATTAAAAACGTGATTTTAAATTTTTAAAACGTGACAAAAGAAATATTTGAACTTCAATATGAAATTTATAAAATATTTATTGTCATTTAATTATCTCTTTACTATTATTTAAATTAAAATTGTTTTTTTATTACTCTGTAATTTTATACATTTGTTATGAATTACAATTTATTTCTAAGACTATTATTTTTCTAGCGTTATTGTTGAATTTCTTTCTTTCTGTCCATTTTTTTCTTCTCTTTTTATATTTCTCTTTTTCCACGTTTTCTCCCAGTCTCATTTTTCCGATTGTCTCGCAAAAGCGGCTTTGCCTATCGTAACGAGACGTTTGAGGCGAGTTTTGTCGCGATTCGACGGCGGTACCGGTAATGCAAAACATAAGCGGAAGAGCTCGGCTATATACCGACAGACGCGGCGTTAAATTCATAGGGACGCGTAAATGCGAGAGTTGAGGATGGGATGCATTGTAGGATCCTCTCATCTGTGTCGCTTTCCAAAATTGTTGCGGCGGGAATCATTTCCAGACGAACATTAACTTATAAACACATTCCATAAAAAAATATCGCGTATCTTACATTCGTAGATTTCACGTTAATTACTACTCATAAATAAATAAATAAATATATATGTATATATATATATTTTTTTTTTGTTTAGAATTTTAAAATTAATTACATTTATTCAATGCTATCTTCTCGAGCGAATTCTCGTTCAAACGGTAGGAGAAAGATTTGGAAAGTTGATGGAAGGTACGCTGCATTTATGACGAAAGCAGTACGTCTCAGATTAAGTGAAAAATTTCTAAATAAGATCGAGAATTTGCATTGCGATATCGCTTCATCGATGGCGTCGTTCGCATCGAGAAAAGCCGCGTAAAGAAGGGTCTCGTTTAATTTAACTCAATTTATTCTTTCGTTTGCCCGTCTCTGAATGGCCATCCCTTTTCCATTCACCCTTCGTTAAGCGACCGATAAGCGAAAATTCCCAATTGGCCGGATGCTGTCTTTCCATAGTTCGCACGTTCCGGTCCTTATTTATCCCTTTCAGCGTTACGCATTACGGTTCGATATTAGATGCACAATGAAGCATCTCGGCACTCCCCAATGGGCCCTTCGCGTCGTGTTCATAATTATTGCTTTGCGGATGCTCCTCTGCGAATCTACTTCAACTATCCGCAATCTGGTAGCTGGCAGCGTCTACAAAGTTCCTCCAGATCTGTTTTAGACTGTTTTGGATTTGTTTCAGAACTATTCGATGCATTTGTGCCACGAGAACGCATTGTGTATGTCATATGGAGAATATTTATGTATTTCGCGGATAATGTACACATTTAAAGAAACAAACAAAATAACATATACATCATACATAGTAATGTACATATTTTTAAAAATGAACAAAATTGTAGGATATTCTTTAAATCGCAAAAACATATTTGGAGAGATTTTAATTTAATGAGAGAACTATTTCATTTTGCAACTAATAAGCATAAATATATCTGATATATCAAGAATTATTTCGGTATAATATATAACTTGCCCTTGACCCTTTGTGAGTATATGGAGAATATTATATATCCCTTTTTAACTAGGTATTCTAAAAGAAACGTTTTAAAACTCGTTGCTAAGAAAAGATTGATCTCACAATCAGATTGGGAAAAACCGCGATAGCTCTGGATTTATTGGCTATCGAAATGTTAGATATTTATAGTTGCTCTAGAATTACTTTTTTACTTCTATTAATATGCCAGCAACATTTATAAATCATGATTTATACATCGATCTGTCATAGATAAAATCTATTTTTAATATTTACTTTTTCTTCTAATAAATACAGAATAAACGAGAATATTAAACGTCTAATAAACGTTGTCAGAAACGTTTTGGATCATTTATTATCTATTTTAAATGAAAATAATAATAAAAATTATTGCTATCTTCTAAATGATAAGTTATTAATTCCATCTTATAAAGTTATAAGAATGTTTCTCAGTTCATTTTACGGTCTTCTAAAATTTATAAAATCAATTGTAGCTATTGAAAATGTAATGAAAAATAACAGGAATTTTCCTTATTTATTTTTTAAGCGTTAAGACCAATAAAAAAATTTACGTGAAAGCGCGAATTTTTAGGTGGAAGAACTTGAAAAGAGTTAAACGGAATCTGATGGATTAAAGCAAATTCCCGCGACAATTCGTCGAGATCACGATGCAAATTGGGCAATTTACGATAGAACGGAAGAATGCCAGTCGTTAAGGGAATGCGTATCGGGTGCAGGTGTCACGGCACTTGCCTGTTTGCGAGAAATGGATCCGCAAAGAATATCCTGGCGCGCGCTAGTTTTCCTCTAGGAAATCTTATTTACTCGCTGAGAACGCGGGGTGAGGTCGGCTGAAATTGAGTGACGTCAGTAATCAAATGCCATTCACCCGTTATGAAGACGTTTCGCCTCGGTGGAAATTATCATGCGAATGCGCGACTGGAGGAAGCGATAAAACCTTGATAGTTTGCGAAATTTTCTTGTCTACGTCAAACTATAATATCTACCCATCTTTCTTCACAGTCTGCCCAGCACCGCCCTCCTTTTCTCTTTCCGTCGTCGCTCGTCTCTTACGGTATCTGCAGTCTTTATTAAAATCATAATCTTTTATTTCCTCTCGCGGACATTCGCTTGTACGTTTGAACGGTCTATTTAGCTTTTTACTAGATGTAGTTATTCGAGACAAAAGATAAATTATATTCGACTTTATGCATCGACAAGGGCTACTAAATATTCATGCTCACTTTTGTACAATTTTATTTTTCCTCTTTGGTCTTTTTATCTTATTGCAACTTGTTAGAATTATTTCATTTTCAGTCATTTGTGATTTAAACCTATTAATGTCTGTGGCAATATAATAATGTATATGCATGTATGTATGTATCTATATCTATATCTATATAGATATATCTATATATATATATGTAGGTATGCGCGCGTGAGTTTATATGTATAATAAATAATTAATATGTGTAATAATGAAGAAATTAATAGATGATTAATACGATACCCGAAATAATCCCGATTTGCCGGTTTATTAATTAGTTACTATTATCGATATCGAACATGTAAGTATTAAAACGTGTGCTCTGATGTATTTCCATTAAAAACATTTTATTTCTGTTTCGCTTTCTGAAATAAATCCCATTTGAAATGAACTAAAAACCTATTTACATCGTTAAGCTTAATCTGCAGAACCTTTTAGTTTCTAGTATTAAATATTGCCGTAATTAGAGCCCTTTTAAAATTTGCGCTATGAGAAGATTAATCCATTACATACATACAAATTTTTATCTGGATATATTACGTAGATATTTTTATTTTGAATATTGTAGAAAGATGTACAACTTTATTAATACACGAGCACAATAAAGTGGAATGAGCGATAATATGCGTGTTTTACCGAAACTGCGAATGGCTCGCTTTAACCGGAGCACGCGTTGGCATTCAGAAAAAGTAATATCTCACCGGAGTGGAAGGTCGTAAGGCCAATATCGCCGTATGTCGCGCCATGCAAGTGTGCGTTTCAAAAGCGGATTAGTTCCGGTATTGTATTTACAGGTGGTCGTGCACAGTCGGGCGGCTTAGTTGCAAAATTGCCCGTACATAGCGCGATATATATCTCATGGTTCTCGTATTTATCGGGTTCGGCGGCCTTCGAAATCTGCAAACACGCACGTTCGCGTGACGATAGATATCTACTCTTATTGGGATTCTAATATCGCTCAACCGGGGATCCGTTAAGAGATTTTGCTAAATTAATCTTGTTTTTCGGAAATTATTTCAATTCGCGCTTTCCATCTATTACCATCTCAAAGAGACGTTTTATAATTGATACAAATTGACCGACATTTTTCTGGCTACGTCTGTAATCTGCGAGTCAGAAATGATGAAGATTTGATGCTTACCAAAAATATCGTTTGGATAGATCAGCAGCGCCAATAACACCATTAGAAGTGCCTTTTGCCAATCCACCATTTTGCCACAATCATGGATCCAGCTGGAACATAAACTATTATATTATATATGTCCTAAAGCGAATAATTTTTTAATATAATATTCAACTTGAATTTCACATACATTTTTACACGGAAAGAATGGTTTTGCTGAAATATCTAAAAATTTGGCCAGATACAGATCTGAAAATAATTTTGTTAGACAATTTACATCAAAAGTAACCAAGTAGGGCGCTCAAAATAATTGATAGAATATTAAAATGTTTTGCAGCATTATAATCATGCTCGAGTGTCCTACTTAGTTACTTTTGATGGTCTAACAAAATTATTTTCAGATCTGTATATTGGACCAAATTTTTCGATATTTCAGCAAAACTGTTCTTTCTGTGTAGGTATTTTAATTCTTGTATATATTATATATATATTCTCTGTTTAAATAATCGTTTCTTTACAATCATTCTACAAATTATAATTTATAGAAGGATTGTCATCTTTGATAAGAGATATCACAGTTCTCTCGCATTATTACATTATTAATTAATAAAATATACATTGCATAATGCATGGACAAAAATAATATTTAACGAGAATCGCGAGTAATTAAACACGTCATGTCAGTTAATTATAGATATAATTTATCTCGCATATCCCTCTTTTGATGATTTATGTATAAATTATTGATGAATATAATTAAATGAATCTATCGTATCTTTGTATTCAACGACTAGAAATCAAACGCAACTACAAAGAAAAACCAAATGATATTGAATAACAAATACGACTATAATTGTACTTACTTATATACCTATCGTTTATCATCGATCAATTTTATTATTGGATCATCGATCCAAATCATATATTAAGAATTGCGGATAAAATGAGATCGTTGATATGCAAATAATCGACATATTCTAAGCATTAATCCCCTCGAATTGCATACCAACGATCCCTTACTTTATTGGCTTGGACGTTCGCGCGCGCCTGGGACGAAAATAAAAATAATAAAGTAGACGTAAGGCGTGGGAGAATATATTACTGGCGGGAACATTAAAGTCGTGTCAGCGTCTGTGATGATATTCTACGGGGATATTCCTCTTATCCTTTCATCTAGACTTTGCGTACAGATCAAAACGCGCATCCACCGTCTGGTTATATAGAGGGTGGCCCAGGTTTGTTTATGCGATATTATATCAAGGATCAAGAAAGAAATACACAAACCACGAAAGTAAGAGATCTTTTGGTATACACCGCAAACACGCGCAAGAAGTAAGTTAATCTTTAGTAACGGTATATTTCTATTGTTTTTTCTTTTGTTTGAACAAGCGTAATAGAAATTTATCGCGCGGTGTATAAAAAATATTTTTCGATATAAAAATCATTGTCAGATAAATATAAACATTTTCCTCAGTAATCCTTAGGCTTTCTTCTAAAATTATCTTCACTTGATATCGTAGCAAGTAAGAGAGATTGATATCTTCACGAATAATTTTAGTAGCGTGATAATTGTGTGGAATTGGTGGCGAAATTAATCGTACCTTGCAGTGAAGCATTTCAAAAACTGAAATTAGGATCTGTGCTTATAAAAATGTATCACAGCAATAACATCACCTTTGGCGACCTGGTTGGCGCGTTGCGAGCGTTAAACGCCAATCAGGCAAGTTTCTCTTGTGCAGCAGCACACTGATAACTCCATTACGAGGCGCAACGCAGCTACCTGACTTGTTAGACACTTCGAATCATAATATTAAATTGATGTGTCACTCATATCGACCTTCCTGCAGTTATATAATAACTACACGACGATAACGCTCATCCATCTCCTTTCATTTTCAGGACGAAATGCTTAATGTAACTGAACCAAATAACGAATGAACGAAATTTAACACGTGGTAACGCATATGTAAAATAACATACATGCGTGGTATTATTTAAACAGTTCTCATATAATTGTTTGTATAAGGTTACGGCGATTTTCGACCTGCGATATGCAATACCTATTGCGTTACTGCATTATTCTCACAAACAAACGTATTTAATAATTATAGCTGGATTAACTCTGCAACTTAAACAATCTGTGTTCCCGATTATAACGATATAAGCAGTACGTCGAAATTCTTGTAATATTTAATTTACTTTTGTTTGCGAATGCAAGGCTTAAAGCACATTATACGCAGGCGCTTGATTGTCCCTCCGGGAAGCAAAGATCCCAACGCGAAGTCGAGTATCCATGCTGTTGCGCTCGAAGGAGAAGTCGCGCGAAAGTTTGTCCACGACAACTCCGCGACGGAAAACGGTGGAAGTTAGGTACATTTATCGTTCCCTCCGGCCGGATGTACGCAATACGAGCGAAGTATATCCATCATGTGGGCGCGTGCCCGCGCGACAAGAAGCGGAATCAAGTTCGAAACCCGGCAAGCTTTTCCGCTCGAGTGCAATGAGCAATAGCGGTGCGGCCTTACCCAACAAGTTTCGAATGTGATGAGCGAAAAGGCGAGGCGATAAAACTTGACACCAGCGTGGTGCAAAGTTGGCGAAACAGCATTCTCTTTCTCTCTCTCTCTCTCTCTCTCTCTCTCTCTCTCTCTCTCGTGAAATTTGCAACTCTCACAGACATGTTGTGAATACGTGCAAGTGCTCAGTACTCGCAGTGCAAGTATATAATCGTGACAATAATGATAATTCCCAGCATGTTCCAGTAAAATGCCGTAAATGCAAAATTTGTATAATGTAAAGTGTTTTCAGGAAAAAATTGTACATCGCAATATATAGGTGCTAAAGTAACCGGAGCACTCTTTTACAGAATAATAATTTACATTGAAATATCGTCGTCGTCGTCGTTCTTATGATACGGACGATAGAAACAACCGCGGCTTACCCTATTTTATACCGCACGGTTACAGTACGCCCGTCCGTGAAGCGAGGAGCTGCGCCATACTCATATACCGCGGGCGACGTGACTTTATTCAAAGCGGATTCCGTCGTTTACTCGATACACAGGCCGGAGTAATATCGAGTTTGGATTTCGACTAACAAGAGACCGGCACGAAAAGGCGGCTGGCGAACGACGAGCACCGCGTAAACAATGCCATCGAGTAATTAGACGTATACAAGACAATTCTTCTCCGACGAATGGAGAGTCGCGCGTCATGGTAGACGAGCCGTATTGTTTTACACGGGTTTAGGACGACAATTCGAAACCAAGAACGAAGACGCGCCCCTTTGTCTTATGTTGCGCCTTTGTGCATTCTGTGCAAATTTTCAGTTGAAACTCTTTTGTCGGCCCTGCCCGCCCATTTTCGTCGAGCTCCGTCGGTTTCGTGGAAGCAAAATACCTGCATTATTATTTACATCTATTTAAATTCTAAACGACCCAAATAAAAGTTGTGTATTGCGGTCAGAAATAATTTTCAACATTTTTGAACGCTTCTTACACAATACTCCTAATACGAACCTCTCAAAATGGCTTCAACTTCATGAAATAAAAAACAGAGAAAATTTATGTAATTATAAACCAATCAATCATATGCTTTGGTATTAAAATTAAGAAATTTATAAAAGTGGAGTTGATCAGTTTGGTTTTTGAGAGATTCGTTTATTGTATGTACAAACATGAATAACGAGAATTTCACGAGAATATGCTGAGAATAGCAAATCGCATAACGAAGGGACAATACGTTGGACCAATCGCAAATTATTGGGGATCTCTGAAGTATTAGAGTAACCTCGCAGTGGTTACAGTCCGTGATTAGTCAGACGCGCGGAGCTAAGCCCAAGTCGTGTACACCTGAGTTCGGTAATTTATAGCCAAGCCATTGTAACATCTCGGTACGTGATACTTTCGAACGAGGTAGGTAATTATTACCACTTTCGTAATTGAAGGTAGGAGCGATAAAAAGAAAGAGGTTCACAATTTAAAAAATTATTATGTATTCTAATATGTTGCATACACTCTTTAGCGGATTTAAGGCAATGTTTTAATATCATTGCAATTGAAATATTTTTAATAACTCTGTATATTTATACATATGTCTTATACTTGAAATACTTATTTAAATTATATTCGCGACTGGTTTTAGAAACAAACGGAAGCCACCGGAAATTGCATAAGATTATTATATACTATGAATATTTTATGATATAACTACTTCAAATTTAATCTAAAATTCTCCGGTTTCCGCAAAGTTTCCTTTCTAATGAGTTCATTTAAACGCATAAAATTCAAATCTTCCTAATGGCAAAACTTTTAGATGCACATAGCTGGAAATTAAACCATGCCGCAGTCACATGATAAATGTGTCCATATCCGAATGCACCTTCGTTGCAATTCGAGCTAAAGAACATCTTGTCATGATGAATTCAGGCTCTGTTTGATTATCTTTTCAGCAAGTTATCCAGCATCTCGTAAGACCGGCTGATGCTAACAACGCAAAATGGTCTTGCGCGAAAACCTCGTTACACAGAAATTGAATTATTCCCGACAAGTGTCGGCTACAAGAATCGTGATAAAAAAAATCACTGGCGCGTATCGCGTCGCCTTAATGCGATCTACGTAGGTAAAGCAACGTCATATAGAGCATAAACGCGTGCGAATATGAGCAAATGGTTTTTACAACGCGGGCATTATATGGCGGTTGTAATTCTTGCGGTTTCCCCTGTGCGGCGACGCACTTGCGCAAGAAACTAATCTGCATTCGAAATTTCATTCTTGTCGAATGTGAAATGAAATTTCCGGCACGCTGACGTTGTCGCGCGACGCACGTACATTAATTTAAGGAAAGGCCTTCACGGAGGCCGGCTCCGCCATTACCGATCGTTTGTGCGTTTAGGGTTCAGTACCCTTTTGCTTTGTTACGCGCGAAATGTTCATTTACGCGTTCGCTCGTAAATACGATTGACTCTAGAGGATCCGAGATAGGATACGAGATCACTGAATCAGATTCGAGCGGTTTAACTTCTCGTCGTTGACCCTGTTTCAGGATGTTCCTTCCCTCATGGAGGATAGAAGCAGCGTTTTTCCTTTTCCACTCTCAACTTTTTGCGGCTGGTGTGGTTGCTGATGGTAACTGCCGGAAAATGTCAATTCGAGTGGGGCGTTTAGTATTAGTAACCACCAAGTAACCACTGAAACGTATTAAGGCGCGTTTACACATGTTGAAACTCACTCACTGCGGTCTTTTGTGGCTTTCTGGTGCTTCATAATTTCACGTGTATTAAATTAAATTGAGAAACGGAAGAAAAAAGGATAGTGTCCAATATGCGACGTATCATATTATCGTGAAAATAAAGGTTTAAATTTTAATTTAAATTGAAAGCGTAAAACGGATCAATTTACATAAAATTCATTTTCTTCTTGAAACAAGCGGAAATGTTTTGCTTTTATTTCGATGATGACTTAGATTGATTCAATTACAGATCACGGAAAATATATGAATATCTGCAAAATTAAAGCAGCAGAGGATATCATGAAAAAGAGCTCGCGTGTATATGTGTGTACTTCGAGGAACGAGCATAAGATATTCCAATCTGCCATGCGGCAAAGGATTAATTCGAGTTTTGTAAGCTTTGGCCGCTCTTCGTTGCGCGATTAAGTAATCCGAGTGATGGCTAATTTGATTGTCATTTCACCGGCGTGTCGCGCTGACGAGAAAGCTCTGTGATCGCAATTTGTCCGTAAGCGCTTTCATCGGGGCCGTAAAGAAAGCGTTTCCGTTGCCGCTCGCCCGACAGAAAGTTTCTTTTTCTAATGAAGAAAAGACTCCGCCGACCGACTGCATCCGTTTTAACGAAGTCCGCCCGGAAGGAACTCTCATTTTCTGCGCATCCCCCCCTCCCCCGATTCAATACGCAACTCGGAGAATTGCAATGGAGCAAGAGTGTTTTTTAATTCGATTCTTTCGCAGAAAAAGGGAAGGAAGCGAACGACCATACGATTCAACTTGACAGGCCGCGAATAAACAGCGATCAAACTCAGCTTCGTCAAAAGTAATTAATTAACTTGTTTGTGCGCTGGGAATTAGTGTGGAAGAACGTACAGCTTTAGTTTTATTTAGAATCGCCATTAATCTCTTTTATGCGGGATATTTTTATTATTATATTGTTTAGTTGAAATTTTGTCTCTTCGAAAAAGTTTTAAAAGTTAAAAAAAAAACATAAATTTTACAGATATATATATTATGTTAATATATAATAATAAACTTCACTTAAAGAAAATTAAAGAAAATGGTTGTCTTATCTGTCTACCTTTCTAAAATTTGATTTGCATAATTATTTCAAATTAGCTGGAGCATTTGTTATTAAAAGGATATCTTATAGTGTATTAATCAATATAATTTATATACATGTTTTGCACATGTGTGAATACTTTGGAAAATCTTCATACGAGGTGGTGTATTAGGTTCTATATGCAATAGACATTATCCTCCTATCTTGGTAGGGGATTAAATGTTATCTTTCGCATCCCCGTCAGGTCACGAAGTCGTCGCCGCGTGTCTCTCTTCCGAGGCGAGGCGCGGAGAAAGATGAATGAAGATTCGGGTAACGAATACGACGGCAGGGACCCCTCCCTCTTTCCGTTTCTATTATCAGTTACTGCTTTCAAGAGGGGGGGCGAGCGGCTCGTTTCGACCCCGCCGCCGCGATAAAAAGAGCAACGACTATCGCCCGCGATATTGCGAAAGGACTAGTATCGTAGCAACAGACGCTCTTGGCGCTGATAAAAGATGGGAGGAGTATAATCCCCTCGTGTCTTCAGGTTCGCCAGCCGACGATGGGTCTCAATGTTTTCTGCCTACCTCTGTCTCTCCTCTCCTCGCGCCTCAGTATTCGCTGGAAAAAACTGTTTCGAGCACTTGGCGGTACGCACGAAATACCGAGATGCCGCGCGATTCCCAAAGACCCCGTTTTTATCTTTCCCTTCAACGACCAGCAGCGCGGCTGCGATAACTCGTCGTGGATAATCGCGCTCGCTCGTAACTGAAGATTAGCTCTTCGAGCCAAGTCCGGATAGATATGACTATAGACATAAATGAACGGAACGCCTACCATGCCAACAATCGCTTTGGTAGGAGAGTCAGAATAAACAGAGAAGTCAGTGGCTATTTCTCTCTCATTTGTGACCGCACAATGACATTCGATGATGAGACGTCGAACGTTTCTGATTACCCTCAATTTCTTTTGTCAGAGAGAAATAATATAACTCTCTCTGACAATAGAATTCTTTTTCAACTTTTTCTTCTCCTTTTATGTGCTCTCCAGATCTCGCACTTCAAACCCTCAGTCTATTTATATCTATATATATAATTCATTTCATGCATACATGTTCAAGAGGAACGGCGGTTCGTTTCCTATAAAGCGTTCTGGAAGTCGCGCTCTTTACCATTCACCGTTTGGTTTCTTCTGAACGGAAATTGAAAAATCATTTACGATTTTCGACTGCTAAAAGCAGATTTTTTTTAAAAGAAGGAATTTAGAGAACGTATTTCTGTAATAGCGTCGTATCTCCTCGAAATACATGAATACGCAGATAAAGATAAGGAGATGGATAAATATTCTCTCGGCCGTAGCATAGAATTCCTATATATATGTTCTTGGATATATTCCTATATATATGTTCAGCTGCACCGCGCTATGATTTTAGCGTGGTAAAGCGCGGTCATCCCTCTTAATGGCATTGTCGGGGTTAGTGCGTCGCGAAAGTGCAAAAAGTCATAAAGTGCCGTGCAGAAGAAACGTCAGGAAAATACGACTCACGAGGTTCCGTCTAAATCCATACGATATCGCTTATCCTGATATTGGCAATCTTCGATATCCTGATAGCAACAGATATTACTTTGTACGACGTCTGTACGTGACCTCTTATGTTTGCCGGAACTTCCATTCTCGAATTCGCATTTATTGAAACTACGGACGATACGGAAATACGTAAAATTTCGCGTGTGGAGAGAAACCGGCATTTTGCAACGATCTGTGCAGAATGCATAATTATGCGGTTAAATAATATGCAGTCACTTTTCAATATGAAGGAATTTAATTTAATTTTAAATATGTTTATGTATCCAGTTCATGCACGTGTTTTATCAGGATTCATCACTTTGCATTTATACTCCTGAATTACAATCGCGCACTTGCATTTTCGCGGTAAGAAAAAGGACCTTATCGATTGTACTATGCAAATGCGAATGTGCTCGACAACGCCCTGCCATAAGGTTCTTCTCTCATTAACATGACGAATTCATGTAAGACTCTTAAAGGATTCATATCTCTGAATTATCTCTGATTGGCAATTCAAAAAACGACACGACGAAGAGATATTAATAAGCAACTACAAATATCTTTACTTTCAATTGCTTATAATTCAGAAACTATTTGTGCTTCGACATTTTAGTCACAGAAAAGACGACTTCAGAAAAATAGTAAAAGTTATTATCCCAAGTAGTTCATGCATTGAAATTTAAATACGTTTAATAATAAATAAATATGTATAAATAATAAATAAATACATGTATAATGTATGTATAAATAATAATAAGTAAATACGTTTAATAATAAATAAATATGTATAAAAAGCTGTAATGTATATATGTAGTTTATCAATATAAAACACATTCCAGATTTCTAGATTTTATTTCTGCTTATCCTTTCGTAATACATCCACTGCCCGAATTTTGCCGTTTAAAAGCGTAAAAACGCGCGCGGCTGGAAAACGCGGCTTTAATGCCCGCGGAATAATAACTCCCGCCGCTGAAAATAAATCGTACAAAGGGCCGCACCGCGTCCTATCCGCGGAACCGTCGCCTTGTCTTTGACGTTTCTGACTAATGATCCCCGGCCCCCTTCTCGGCCTTTTCTCTCCCTTCTTGAGAACTCGGAATATTATTATATTCCGAGTATAGTGATTGATTGATTAATGCGGCACAAAATTACAGAAACCGGTCAGACTTCCCGTTTAAGCGCCACTCGAGAAAAACTCGTAATGGATTCTCATTTTGGTAGATTGAATGGCAGCGCATAAGCTGGCTAAGAAACAGCGCACCACGTCTTACGATTACAGATTTCCTGTTAAATTCCCGAGACGATTTTTTTTCTCAGCGAAATTTTGGGGTTGAAAGTATGAGGAGGGGAAACGGAACTCAAGACGGATATATCGCAAAAACAAACGGGTGGGGGGGTGCTCGTAGTCCCATAATGGAGCAAGGCTTCGCTTCTCGAAGAAGTCGTGTTCGATCTCGGAAAGTTTTCAGGACTTTCCGCCCTCTTCTTTCACACACGCGCTCGTTCGCTCGTAGTAGACTCGCCACCTTCTCCACGCTTTCGCCACCGTGCCCTTATAATTCAAGAAATATATCGTTGCCATCGGTACTTGCATCCTATTGCGCCCTCACCTTTTCTTTTCTTTTTTCCTTTCTCGTTTCTTGAACAATGTGCCGAAACTTTCGAGCGATATTGCTTAGATTTAAAAATAAATAGTGCGAAGTATAAGGACGTATTATAAATACATCGACGAATCGCTATATAAGCGAAAGAAAATTATTTTTTATGAAAATCTAGATATAAATTGAAATTATGGATTAAAATCTTTTCATATAAAATCGTGTTTCGGAAAAAAAACGATTTTAAGCGTTATTTAAATCTTCCTGCGCTAATACGGTGATTTTTTTATGTAGCAATCATACTAACAAATATATAACAGCACAATAAATATTTAACTTAACTGCATTGTAAATATCGGCAGGTAGAGCGCGAAGTAACTAAAAATTTAGCATGTTCTGTCGGCAGTGTCGTTGAAATATTTTCGCCGAGCAGAAAATTAGCACGAATTAAGCTTCACGTTTAAAACGGGCTGTGTTCAACCTCGAGGATCATTGATTCTCGTTGAGGCACGAACGAAGCTCCTCTTGACAAGCCGTAAGTCGTTACGCCGATTGGCCGCCTTCAAATCGTCCTATTTTTAAATTTAAGCTCGCGTTATATTTCAACGACTGACGATTTAGTTTCTGATCTAGTTTCTCTTTCGCAACTCTTACCGTCACATGGAAGCTCGTAAAAAATTAAAATTGTATTGCAGAGCGCGAATGGTGCGGATGATAATTTTTTTTTCGACACGTCAACGTTGGAGAGGATGTCACCGTTGAAACCTAATTAAATCTCGATGTTGTTTAACGAGGGTCCTACACCGTGTATTAAAACTCATGCACCACGACGGGCAATAAAAAATTTACTCGCTAAGTGGACCACAATTACAGACGAGACAATCACGAGCGAAAGCATTTCACTTAAGCTCGTGTTATTAAATTTCAGCTTTTATACGTGAATTTTATTTTTGTGCAGATTTGTGACTCTCGTATTATGTGCGATCATTTCCTAAAAGATCTAGAGACGCTGATTTTCATTACTTTGAGAATTAACATATTATTTATATAGAATAAATTATGTATTATTTTTATGACGCAAAATATTAACTTATTCCTTTAGAGACGAAAGAAGTAGATTCTTTCGTTTTGATATATGTATGATGCGTTCGATTTTTTTATATATGAAAGTCATATATATAGCGCAATAAGCAAAATTAATATCATATAATTAAATTGATTACACTTAACAAAAGCAACTTAAGAATTTTTATTTCAAATGAAAAATACAAGTGGAAGTTTCAGTTTCCAAGTTTCGAGTTTCCGCCACGTTCTCCAACGCAATCATTCCCATTTTGCAGATAATTTGCACGCAACAGATGAGAAAAAGTATGCCACTAAAAATATTCACATTGCAATGTTTTAATTGCTTTCCAGCTCTGCGTTTCCTGGTGCAGAAGAACGATAACAGAGAAATGGTGGCAACAGGAGGTTGTCGCCTCCGGCTGAAATAAAAGCTTCACGCTCGCGGAAGCTCGAGAACGAGCGACGTTCGTCGTTTCGGAAAAATAAAGTTGTAACCACTTTGAACCCTTACGCGGCGTTATGGCAAATTCAGAGATATCTGACAAAAAGAATCTCTAACGGTAACATCCATAGCATATATAAGATGAAGATTTTTATATATGCCTACACACGCTCATAACATTATACTGTACTTTCCCTTGAAAAGATGTGATTTTGTCTAATTCTATATTGTAATAAAATAACCGATGATTTCGGTTTTAATTAACTTTTGAATTTAAAGTGGCTTTCATTTTAATATTTTCTCTGCCACTATATATGAGCTTGAAAATGTGAAGATAATCACATCTCGTTAAAATTTGTAATATTCTAAAAGTGAATTTATATCATTTTTAAAATAAATAGTTATAATTTTAAGTAGCAAATGCAGTATTTTATATTTGAAATGACGTTTGTCGATATTAAAACATGTTTTTTCCTAGAAAGGAATCTAAGTTACTTATATGTAAGTAATTTTTAGAAAATAGAAACAATATTGTGCTATATTCTTTTTAAGTTCACGTCATAATAACTCTTTTAAAATAAATATAAAAAGAATTGCTGGATTTAAGACCTTCCTGAACAAAATAAGAAATTAGAGATTTTAAATCAAACGAAAAACATTTGTAAATGTATAATGATAATTTGTTCTAGAATTTAATCTATTTTATAAATCTGATAGAATATATTTTTACAATATACTTTTATTCATCTATTTTAATAAGCTTCTAAGTAAAGAAACAATGATTATCGGCAGTTTAATACTATAAGCAGAAGCTGTAAACATGGCCTGATTTTACCACAAGTACGCATTTAATTAAGGTGCTCTTTATGTCAAAAATTAATAAAAAGTGACTTAGATTCCTTTCTGAGAAAGACGATGCGGGCCGATAACCGGATGGTGGTCGCAGAACTGGGGCGAGCAGACGAGCCTGAAGACTCTCTTAAATTTCCGAAATCCCGTACACGCGGTGTACACACGACACGCGGTACTCTGCTGACTTTTCGAAATTGTAGGCGGGCGCTGCCGCTCTCGCCGGCGTAAAATAAATCAGAGTACAGGGTGAGAGATCTAGCCGACGATATATTCCGGCACGTCGGGTATATTCCCTTCCTTAAGTTCTCGTTGCCCCCGTACCGCCGCCGACGCCGACGCGCCTCTATAGATTTGGCCCACGTCGAAGTCAGAGCACAGAGAAGGAAGGAGAAGGAAATAGAAAGAAAGTAAGAGAGAAGGAGAAAGAGGCTTCGGCGTCTCTCTCCATAAATCTCCGTAGAATTCCTTACCTACGGCAACGATACGCACGACCCGACGTTCCCGTTTCGCGGAGCAAACGCGAAAGTTAAGCGTCTACCAATTATGTCGATGTGATGATGAGTCTGATAATTAAAAGAAATTCTAGGAAAATCATTTCATGAGTTTTCGTGGAAATTCTGTTTTTATCGAAATAAATTTAATATTGTAAAAATAGTGATGTGTGTGCAATGCTGCAAAATAATTATATAAATCATGTTCATTTTATACTTTAAGTTTTTATATTTTGGCATTTATAATCCTCTGATATTTTGGTACCTTAATATTTTACATTAATATTTTCATTTAAATTGTTACATTAATCATAAAATTTTGTTTCCTTATACAAAGCTTTTCAATTGAATTACAAATTTGTTATAGAATTATTCTTTTAAATAAAATGCTTCGTTATAATCTATAATAAACGTTTATTATATTTGTTGCGTTTATGCATGTAACAATTTCATACGTATTTGAACTACATATTTAAATTACGTATTTAAACATAAATGAGCAAATTATTAATCAATTGATAAAAATTTTGTTGAAATTTTTCTGTACATAATTTTTCCGTACAACTGAACCGTTAAATCTCACTTATCATCTTTGAGTGACAGGAAGTAAGTACGCGTTTTCAAAAACTTGTAAAAACAAGTCTCGTCGAAGCTGCAACCGTGTCTGTGGGACTATCCCGGGAGAAAAATATATTACGACCATTTCTCACCATAAAATGGCGTGAATTGTGGCCCCAACAATCGTTTTGCGGTTATAGAGATTATGCAAATACAGTCTCGCCGACTATAAACTATGTGGAATTTAACAATTTTTCACCATGCGACGCACTCGATCTTGCCTGCGCCTCTATGGCCATGCATCGTATAACAATGACGACATAAAAGGATAACAGGACCCTTTACTTTCTATTCTTAGTGTATCGCCGATAAGAAATCTTAAATCTTGAATAAGGAAATGTAGAAAGTTTTAAATAGACGAAAAATGTGAAATTATTCGTCGCGCGGTTAATTTTTCAAGCTAATAGCTTTCCGATACTTTCTGTTGCATAATACTCATTGCAAATTTATTTGTTATTGATTACAGTAAAATTGAGACCTTTAATATAATTGTTTTTTTGAAATGCTAAACTAAAAATTTGCAGTCTGTAACATTTAATTGCATTAGAGAAAGAATTTCTCTCGGATATAGGGTAATAATTGAAAATACATAAATATATAAATCTGCATTTTACTAAAGTGATGTTATTATAAGTGGCATCTTTTGTATGTGCTTCAGTCATAAATATGTACAATGAAAACACTATTGAGAAAAGTTAAAGATATATTTATTCTTCCAAATAATCATAAAACTATATTAGTCACAATTGCTGCTAATATTTAATACTGCTTCTCACTAACATGTGATTGCATTTTTAATGTCTATCTTTTAAATATCTTCTCGCTAATTTTTATGAGCGAATTATACTTGCGTATTGTTACAGTTCATATAAACTGTACGTAACATTACGCAGGTGGTGAAAAATTTCTCAAAGATTTATGGTGAACGCTTTATAAAGGCTGGAAGTTATATTTTACCGACTTCGACGTAAACTGAAAATGCACGCCTTGTGCTACGTGGAGATTCTCTAAAATTACTTGCAGAGATAAATAGGGATCGTAACGTCCGACGGTAATATCTCCTTCCGCTACTTTTATAATACTCATCATCGTTCATCATTACGCCACGCAAAGATGAGAATCGAAAGGTTCCCGCAAAACTCGATTATCGACTGAAAACTTCGCGATTGCATTTTATCTGGCTTTGCAAACGTCTTAAGAAACACAATAAGCTTAATATTTTTAAAGTACGTGCATATTTTGATTAGTAAAAACTAATTACACCAATTACACTCATTACATATTTATAAACTCGGTAAAGCATTATATTGCGCGAAGCTCCTGAGTGGAGATAACGAAATTTTTACGGCGCTTTTTATTTGCTTTTCACACGAGTTGGCAGACAAATCGCTTATCAAAAATCATGTAATGGGAG
Source organism: Aphaenogaster floridana (assembly GCA_003063835.1). Lineage (NCBI taxonomy): Eukaryota > Metazoa > Arthropoda > Insecta > Hymenoptera > Formicidae > Aphaenogaster > Aphaenogaster floridana. Next base: position 2,363,588 of record NJRP01000002.1, read on the forward strand.
ATTAAGATTTTATCTTTGTCATCAGCTTGAGCGTTAACGAAAAAAGTATTCTTACCTCTCAGTATGCAAGATTTCCTCAAGACATTTATAGCGATCTATTACACACAGGAGCGAAATGATTCCGTTATGGCGTCGCCTTCTCGAGCGAAAGTTTATAAGTTGCGATAAAAGCGAGGGAAAGTTTAGGAAAAAGCTTGATATTTCTTAGCGCCCGATAAGAGCCTTAAGGTCTCGCAACTTTTTCTCGCAAAGTTCGCGAGCGGTTTAGAAACGATGCTGTTCATTATATTATTATATTTTATATTTCGCTCTTCGAGTATTGCTTGCGGTGATTAAGCTAGTAATAGCGGCTTAGGTACATGTAATTTAAAGAGGGAATTATAATATCAGAAGAGTCTATAACAAGCGCGAAAGCTTCTATTCTTTTTTAATTATTACGCAATATTTCTCAATAGATATTTTTTTGGATAAAAATTGTTTCTAAAATGTTTATTAAACGGCAACTCGTCTAACTTCGTAGTCAGCATAGCGCACGATCGAGGAACGTTGAAATAACGTTAAGCAAAATTGACTTTTATGCCTGGTTTTTCGACGACTTTATAATCGCAGCCGACCTGCGGAAAAACCCTCGCAGCCGTGCATCCCGAGAGTTATAGCGGCCCAAATAACACTCCTCGACCATTAGAGTATCCGACCGATATCCTCGAGTAGAATTTCGTGTTTATGGCGCTATGATTTTTACCATTTGTCCTATCTATACGTGTAGTTACAAGAGTGAAATTCTCTTTTGTCAAAGTGACGCGCGAGAATTGAGCGTAATTTTTGTCATATGTGATCCTGCGCAATAGATGTAATAACGAACGGTCAACCAACTAGGTTAAAGTTAAAATTAAATATAGGCTAAGAATAAGTATAGTACCTGTCGATATAATTACAAGACGTTCTGGATAAACTAGATTTCTACTTAATGGAATTATTCAGCTGATTAAATATGGATGCTGAAATGTTAGGATTGTAATATCTTGGAAAAATACGAAGGAACTAAAGCTAAAACGACTGCAATTTTGTTTTTTTTTCGTCATAAAAAACGCATGTGAAAAGTGATTACTTATTATGAGATCACTTATTGAGATTACTTATTAATTTTATTTAAATAAATTTATTTGCGCACCTTATACAAAAATAATGTTATCCACTAAGAAATAAGGCAGATATTTTCTTTTTTAAATAAAAGGCCGATATTTTAAAAACGACGTTAAGAGAGACATATATCGTAGCGCAAACGTTAAAACGTAAGCACATCTTTGAAAATTAAAGACTGAGATGGAGGACATTAAACATTCAATTCGCGAATCCACAGTATTTTATTCTCGCCATATGTTTCAGGAGCACTTGAGCGAGAGGCTGTTTAATTCTGCTCGTGTCTTTCATCAATCTGACTTTAAAAGGATCAGGCTAATTCAACGCTCCGTTATTTAATTCCAGATTAGGCAGACAATCGCACGAAAAACCAGCTCTTGGGTTAGTTAGTTCTATTGCTTTCGGTGCTCTGTCACGGATTTCAGTAACTGACAATTTATCAAATTCATTATTAGAAATAATGCAAATTCCGATATCGTATAAATAATAAGTTTAAAGAAAATTAAATTGATTATGGACAATGTAATTACGAAGTTAAAACTTTAGACTAAAATCACGGAGCCAACGAGAATAAATCCCATTACTATTTAAACAATAATTTCAACAATTATATACACAATAAAATAAAATTGTCGATTATATGAAATACTCATTTTCTCACACATGAATATTGAATATCGTATGATAGAGTTTTGATATGAGGTTATTAGATTACAGCATTATTTAATATGAATTTTTTATCTTTGCAGATCAAGAGATTTCTTGATTTTCTATCGATAATACGCATATCATATTCCACGGATATAATTTCGATCTAACAAGCATAATATATGGTAGATTATCATAATCGTGTAAAAACAATTTCGAAATAATTAAATCAGCGTGTCAATCATCGCTGTCTATTTACTATTTAGACGAGGATGTATTTTCTGGAATTGATAGTTTCTATTTTAAAAGATTGCGAGACGATTAATCGCTTTTCGAATATTGACGTGTAATCAAAATTCTCTAAAAAGAAGTACAGTTATTGATTCTATAGAAAGTACAGAATATCTAGCGAGTTAGATGATGAAGTTTAATCTGATTTAATCTGCTAAGTCTGTAAGTTTAAATTTTGTCTCGAAATATTTTTAGATATATATTACATTGCAAACGAATAGTCTTATAAAAAGTTATACAATTATGATCGATGAAATATTGAGTGAATTGAAAGGCGATTGAATTACTTTATTATAAAATCACTACGTGGTTAATCATAAATTTATTATCAGTCAATTCTCGATTTTCACATTCTCGACAAGTCATATATATTTAACATGTATATTTCAATATATTTTAAACTATCTAAACCTACCTAAAAATCTAACTCAAAATTTATTTCTGACTGTAATATATTGATATTATTATTATTATAGATTTTGATATAATGACGCAATTTTCAAGCTATACCCTCAATACAGCATTTAACAACAAAGAATATTTTTATATTTCTTATTTAAGTTAGTGTAATCTAGGTAAGATTACAAATTTCTTCATAAAACATACATTTTATTATTGATTATCTTCACTTCTTTCTTCTTGTCGTTTCAAAAATGTAAGTCATTAAGTTTATTGAGTAATCGAAGATTACTGAGAATATTATTCCGGTTGAATATCGATTAAATTATCTAAACGGATCGCCGTTTTCCGTGACTTGGAACATCGGTCGCGACATCGGCGGAAATATACGGGGGGATTAAAATCACGGAGATCGGACTTTGGAAAACGCGCATGAATCATCTCGCGGGACAGTCGGAGTCTGAGATAAGAATGGAAACGATGATCTCGCCTAGCCGGGCTGTAATTTACGTTTTTACGGAAGTTGGAGCGGTAGGAGGGAGGGGGGCAAGAGGGGGTGGACGACGGTACGAGTGGGTGAGAGCGAGGTTGAGTTAGCACAAGACAGCCTAAGCGGCGGGCGCAAGAAAATTAGCAACGTTTGCTCCGCGTAAGAGTTATGAGGGCTTTGTAGCCAAACTACTCATGCGCATTAAGGGTCATTACAATGCCCATAAATTGTGGCCACTGTCCGCTACGATATTTATGTTATCAATTCTCCCGAAGCTAGGAGCGAAGATGGCAACGAGGCTCTTAGGCGCAGCGGCGCCCATGCTCGTCACGCCACGCACGTTGCCTCTTTTAATTTTCATCTCACTCGGTACAAATGCACTCCGTGGAAGTATATTTTTTGTAAATTATTGCCGTCCCCGTTACTATATTGAGTATATAACGTCAGCGGCAAAATTTCTTCCCGACATAACGCACGTATTTGCATTCCTACGATACTTAGAAGAAAATCATATTAATTAATTAACAACGAACGTATGTGTGCATTTTTTAAATAATTTCTATGTGATGATATTTGGATGTACGTTTGGTAATCCAAATAATAATTTTTTTTAAATAAATAGTATTCATTAATTTTTTTTTCAAACTTGATACACGCTCTTTGTACATTGGAGAATTTCCATTCAGCTTTCTTCCAAGCAAAATAAAACGCAATAGTAATTTTTAAAAATAGATTTGATAAACGATAATTTCAAGATTATGCTGAATTTAACTTTTCGCCCATAGATAAAAATTTTCTTTTGTATGATCTTTTTAAATTGCGGTCGAGAAATCTGATACTCGCGTTTCTTGCATTTGCATTTCCGATATATAGCATACTAGAGGCTTACGGGACTACAGTATCAAGGAACAAATATCTATATTACAAAAGCGACCGCGGAAAATCTTTGTTCTGAGATATGCGTTTCATTTACGTGCAACTTGCTGCAGTTGAAGCTGCGGATATCTATCCCCGCTGTCTCAAAGAAATATTTAACATATTCGGCGACGAACGAGAATATTTCGCCCTTTGAAACAATACTCATATTATAATGCAACGCGAGATTTCCACGGGAACATCTCTCGATTCGCTATTCAGACGGAAACCTATCTGTAATTAAACTCGATCGTAATAAATTAACAAAATTCACGGTTTATTGTTGTCGCTCTTATGATTATTTTAGGTAAAATTTATTCAACACGGGCTTATCATTATTATTTCAATATAGCTGGACATGACTACACTATAAGCAGACAATAGACTTTGCAATCTTTATTTTGTTTCGATATACAGAACGCCTCAGATATACCGTACTATTTCTATGTAGGTATATTAGAAAATGAAATTTATTAATGTAATATCGTGATATTATCGATTATGAGAAAACACAAGTTAAAAGATTTTGTTGCATAATGAGAAGAAAAGGAATAAGAAAATTATTTTTTCCCAAATGTATATATAACGGAATGGGAAACATCGGTGGACTCTCTCGTGCAGGACGCATTCCTACCTTTTAATGTAGCAGAAAAATGTTTTTATGGTCGGAAGTGCTTGAGCGAGGCAAGGCGTGTTCGTATCTCACGGAAACGAATGTGACGCGAGTATGATGGTAACAACGCAGGTGTAATGAATAAATCCCGAAGTTTTTCGGGCCGCGGAAGTTGCCGCGCGGTCCTATATATCCACCTACCCCAGCGTTGAAAAACGAAATAACATCTTTCGGCATGTTCGCAGCAAGACTGTAAAAACTCCCAAAATTGTTGCGAATTTACGAAATATTATCGATGTGTCAGATTTGTTTGTATCGTTATTCGAAAGTAATATTTTTCCGGTATTTATTTATCAAAATAAAAATAAGTTTTTCCTTGTTTATTTGTTTGTTTGTTTCTGTACTATGCCGTAAAAATGCCTGGACAGATTTCGAAAAAAGTTTGAACAGTAAATGTACGATCGTTTGACATAGAATACAACCTACGTGACGTATATTTTAGATTATTTTTTCTACTCGAATCTTTTTCCTTTCTTCCTTTTCCTGAGCCAAGTCAATATAGCCAAGTACAGAACTCAATGTAGATGTTTGCCATTCCCGGTATAATTTTGAACATGTTTGATTACAAATATAAATAAGCTATGAATTTTACGATCTTATAAAATATCTGTCTCTCTCTCTTTCTTTATCAAATATAATTAAGTTAAATATTAAATGTTATATTTTTACCGTATTATTTCGTAATATCAGAATTTTCCAAAATTATAGTTTCGATTATTAAATCTGTTCAATTTTAAAACATTACTGTAGGATTCTAAATTATTTCTTTTTAGAATTAAAATTATTTTCTTGTAAAATTGGAATTTGCAATTTTCACGAGTAAGCATTACACGAACAGCATTAATGTTTCGGTTATTATTGTGAAACTATTTTCAAATAGTAGTTTTAATTAATAATACGACTGTAAGATACGATCAATTTTAACAATAATAAGTTAGATTAGGACCGACGAAATTGTTAAATATAAATATGAAATAGGCCAAATGTCGGCCAGTGGCATATCACCACATGCCTCGATGCTCGAATTGGTAGGATTCCCGGGGATCTTGTAGATGATTGTTAGCATCAAATTATTAAAATTGCTCGTCAACTGTGCTTCAAGTCCGACGAATATGCGGCGCGTAGTTCGTATGAGCAGTAGATCGTAAAAATTTACAAAATTATTATTAAGCACCAAGATCCGTCACTGACTGACATTTGGATATTTTATATTTATATTTGACGATCAGTTTTAGTTGCAAACATTAAGGAAAGATTTTGCGAACTGTGATGTTAAGCAACATTGCAGACTGAGCGAAGTACACTGTCGAACGGCTTTATCGGCGCGTTATTACGCGAGAAGATGCATCTGCGTACCACATGGAGACGATCTGTTCCAACGCTATCGACGTATCGGTAACGAGATACATTATTCAGCGGACGAATGCGCGCTTCCGGTACCTTTGGTCATTTCTTCAGCTCGTCACGTATTATTCCGAAGGAAAGCTAACAAAAAAATGCGAATTTAATTCTTTCCTAAAAGCGACCCTATTATTGAGCCTATAATTAGCTTTACTTAAGTGTATGTATGTAGTGATTGCACATTTTCGGCCATTGATATGATTATATATTATATATATTTATATCATATGTAATTTGTCATTTACATATTATGTATATAATAGAAAAGGTTTTGCCACTATGCTTCCTGTTCCGACTATGCGTCCTATTTTTGCCTATGCATTATCGATGCTTGTTTTCGAACGAGAAAACTGGAAACCGCAGTGCAATCTAACTTCGTTGGAGGCGACAGGTCGCGTCCGGCAAAAACGAATAAATTAACTACTTATTTGCCGGATTCAAAACAAATGATAAAAAAAACATGAACATGTGTGCATGTAATCTATATTTCTTTTCGTCGACTCTTTATGATTTCCTTGAACACTTAACATTTTTTTAATCTGGTTAAATATAATGGATGTAACATATAACGGAATCATTTTTTTATTATCCGATCGATTGTAAATACGCTCTTTTCCAATTATTATATATAACAAATATTATATATATAAAAAAAATAAAATGTCATCTATTGACCACTTCCAATCATGTATGTACAATACAATGCAGATATTGCACTTTATTGCATTTGCAATTTACAGCTGCGGGTGTACAATTTCGATGTTTACATTTTTAGAGAGATATCGGAAAATGTAATTGACATATTAAGAAAATAATCATCGATAATAAATTATATTTAATCTACGAATTATTACAAAAGAGAGTAATTTGACTATAATCATTCAACATAATAAGGAAAGTTTAGCCATTTTACTGTTAAAGTGTCAACAAGTGATCATCTTAATAATTACGTCGTACAGCTTGCTTATTAAGTGTTATTAATCAACTTCCTCCTTCCTCAAACAAAGTAACGTTGCCGACAAGAACGAACGCCATAATTTTAAATCATGACAAATTAACAACCATCTCGACCGGGTAAGCCAATTAGGCGACACCGCGAGTTCTCTTAATTACGCGATTTCACATTTCGCTTCTGCAATAAATACAAACACGTCGAACGTTAGTGTCGCGGACGCGAACGGGATAAATGGCCTACGCGAATATAAAAATTTATCGTTATGTTATCGTGAATATTTCGCAGCGAGAATCGATACGAAAATATGCCGCATGGAGATATATAATTCGCGATTATTAACTCACTGTGGGTGTGGAATTTTGCGAAATTATACGAACTGTAATCTCTTTTTAATTTCTCACTTCTGATTGCGGATAACTTCCTTGAGACAAGGTTCAATATATGAATCTCAAAACGTTTGTAAAAAAATTTCATATATATTAAAAATTATTTTAGCATATTTACAAAAATCTATACGCGTTATGACGAGATAATATATGTATGATCGAATTAACTATTACAAAGAGGGAATCACCATTTTTACGAGGTTGAATTAGCGTCGTCATAGGTTTCCTTGCCCTTCAATACGCACGAAAAAGGTATCAATCGCATTATCCATTATCAGAAATCTGATTTCCTTTTACAAAAAGTTGTTATTAAAAGAGTATAAAACAAATATCAGAAAAGATTATTATAAGCTCTTAGAAGCATTTTTCGATTGAAAAGTGTCTAATCCTTTATACTTTTAGATGCGTGTGTCAAACGAGGGAGGAGGGATATATATTGAAATAATTATATGAACGGTAAAATTATATAGGATGTAAGAAAACCAATTTTTCATGATTTTTCAAAAAGTTGATGTCGTTTTCCTAATTGTCAATTTGTGTGACTTGTGTATATGCAATGATAAAGATTAAATACAGGGTGCTCTAAAAAGGTACGGCTAAAATTTAGGGAGATATTCCTCACACCTACAGAATGAAAAAATGTTACATAAACATGGGTGCGGAAACGCTTTTTTCAGGAGTTATGTTGAAAATACTGTTGACTGCATTATTTACACAAGAAACAATTTAGGATTAATCATTGTGGACGACAATCGTTTAATCAGTAGGTTTATTTACATTTGTTTTTAATGTGATCTTGAGTACGGTTACAACAAATGTTGAAAATGTCCACCATTCGTCCGAATACAAGAAGCATTGACACGTCGACGCATCGATTCACGAACCGTTCAAATATGCTAGGCGTATAGCGGATTGTCTCGCAGCCTGCAGTGATACGGTCACAAAGATCCTGAAAATCACGCACTGGTGTAGCATGTACGATTGTTTTTAAATATCTCCACAAGTAAAAGAAAAGAAGCTCTAACTCCTGAAAAAAGCGTTCCGCACCCATGTTCATATAACATTTTTTCATCCTTTAGGTGTGAGAAATATCTCCCTAAATTTTGGCCGTACCTTTTTAGAGCACTCTATATACATAGGATTCGCTATCACTTCGACGTCTAATTAGGATTTCCGTTTCGTAACAATTAACTCAATTTATGCTTGCATAAAGATCAAGTATTAAATTCGTTATCATTAAGACATCCATTCTTCCTTGCATAATTAAGATTTCCGTTTCGCGGCGGATTTGGTGATCTTAAATTGGATTTGATTACTGGCCTAGTAGCATTATTAACAATTTATTGTGCATCCTCAGCTCTCTTAGGCGTCTCAAAAACTCGGGTCGCATCCCGAAGAAGTGGATCGCGTTTGATATATCTCTGGATACTGTAAAAAAACGATGAGGACGGAGGATTGCATCTTGAATCTCTGAAAACGAACGTTGAAGCGGAAGAAAGTCGCGGTCCGTCGTCGCCCGGAGAAACAATTTCCACGATGAGTGGCGGCGCGCGAGAAAGAATTTCCAAATGAAACGTATCTTCCGCGAGACGATGTCCACGACGAGGCGACGACGGCTCTCGAAGCTCTCGAGGAAAAATAAGGCTAATTTCAACGAAGCGCTTATGCACGGAAACGTAGCGGCGAATGATGAACCGGAAATGCTCGACGAGAGTAATCAATTCTCGTCCTGTGAGACGCGAAAGTTCCTCGTCTTTTAACGCGCGCGCGTAGTTATTAGCAACTTCGTAATACAGCATGAATACATGAGCGCTAATGATCGCTTTGAGCAATCTTTCTGCCGCTTGCATCATTGAAATGTGTATCTTTTTATGGCGGATCGGGCGCTCTGTTATTGCGACTCGGTCTGCGGAGGAGTTGCTGCAGCGTCGCGAAAGTGTGTTACTCTCTGACGGTTTCGTCGTGCGAAAGAAACAGGGTCTTTCCCAGAAACAATTTCTTGCGACTCTCTCTCTCTCTCTCCGCGCGGGGTTGGTCGTGGAAATATGAAGAAAACGACCGCGCCGAGCATTTTCGTCCAGCAGTTTTAGATATGATTAAAAATGAAGTTGCGCGGTAAGAAAATAAATACTATCCATTACCGTAATCCCGGAAATGGTGGAGTGTTGTTTTCGCAAATTATATAACTGAAAAGTGTCCTAGCGCTACCGCGGCCACTTTCGTCTATGTCTGCGAGATCGGTTAAATTGTTGGATTGCGGTAATATCTTTTTCATTTTGAGAATCGCGCAAATATTTATGATACTTAGTTAGACTTAGCAGTTAGCACAAATCTAAGCGTGACGGAATCTAGGGTTGATTGACCTGGTTAACTTGACCGTAGATTTTTCCGACAAAGTTCGTAGTCAGCTGATAACAATGTATACTGAAGAAACACCATTATGCGCGTTACATGAAGTAGCCAGGCGGAATAGGTGTAGAAGAACTTAGTTTCTGCCTAACCAAATATTTGCGCATTTCAGTTCCGACGATCATCCCGACGTGATAAAGAATATCCGTTAAAACGTACTGTGCGCCATCGCATTTTGCAGCAATTATGTTAACAACGGTCTCACAAACATGATACAACCACAAAGTACGTAATTTTCACGCTTCGCTATTTCCGCCAGTCTCTCGTAAATAAACTGCATAAGTGATAAATCGTTCCGTCGAATTCTCAACGTCGGGCGGAAGGTACAATGAAATTGACCGTAAATCGTGGCGTTTTCCATGTGTGCCCGATAATTTGCAGTTGATAAAATCGCGTGCTCCAAATATGTCCACCAATAATCTATATCTATTTAATGCGCGATAAAATATTAGGCAAGCGTGCTAAGCCGTAAGAAAAAGGACGGAATTACGACGGGATAAATCGGAGATTATTCGTGCGGCGCGTAATTCGCGTCCGTTGGTTTTATCGACGATTTGCGATTTTTCGTGTGAGTGCGCGCACGTGCGTG